>JAOVYV010000045.1:18527394-18547012 GCA_025674545.1 Hassar affinis | reverse complement strand
AGAGAGAGAGAGATAGAGAGAGAGAGAGAGAGAGATAGAGAGAGAGAGAGAGAGAGAGAGAGAGAGAGAGAGAGAGACCGAGACAGAGAGATAGAGAGAGAGAGAGATTGTTAGCAAACAGTATGAGTTGCTGGTGAAGTTGCAGGGGTGAATGAGAAGGAAAACACCCCCTTCTCTGTATGTGTAAAGGGCCATTGGTTCCAAGTGACAGGCTTGCTGAGGGTCAGGGTAGACTGCACTCTGGATAATGGACCTCAGTCACACACACACACGCACACACACGCACACACACACACATATACACACACACACACACACACACACACACCACTCCAGGCCTCATTAGCCATACCACCACTGCCTGTGTTCACATACACACACACACAAATCACAAATATTCTCTCTCTCTCTCTCTCTCTCGCTCTCTCTCTCTCAGACATGCAAACACACAAACTCGAGTTGCTGTCTCTATGAGAAACTTCCACTGACATAATTATTATTGAATCTAATTCATACTATGTATACTCATATAACTAACCCTAAGGTTAACTTTTCCAACACAAGAACCAACGCAAAGTATCAAGTAATTGTGAAGTGAAAAGAAAATGATATGTAGTTTTCAGAATTTTTTATAAAGAAAAATCTGAAAAGTGTGGCGTGCATTTGTATTAAGCCCCCTGTACTCTAATGTCCCTAAATAAAATCCAGTGTGACCAACTGCCTTTAGAAGTCACCTAATTAGTCAATAGAGTCCATCTGTGTGTAATTTATTCTCAATATAACTACAGCTGGTCTCCGAAGGCCTCAGAGGTTTGTTAGAGAACATTAATGAATAAATAGCATCATGAAAACCAAGGAACACACCAGACAGGCCAGGAATAAAGTTATGGTGAAGTATAAAGCAGGGTTAGGTTATAAAAAAATATCCCAAGCTATGAACATCTCATGGAGCACTGCTCAGTCCATCATCCAAAAATGAAAGAGTATGGCACAACTGTAAACCTACCAAGACATGGTTGTCCACCTAAACTGACAACCCAGGCAAGGAGATCACTAATTAGAGAAGCAGCCAAGAGGCCCTTTGTCACTCTGGAGGAGGTGCAGAGCTCCACAGCTCAGGTGGGAGAATCTGTCCACAGGACAACTATTAGTTGTGTACTCCACAAATCTGGCCTTTATGGAAGAGTGGCATGAAGAAAACCATTCCCATTTGCAGCTTGCTTCAAGCCATGTAGGGGACACAGCAAACATGTGGAAGAAGGTGCTCTGGTCAGATGAGACCAAAGTTGAACTTTTTGGCCTAAATGCAAAACAGAGTTGATGGGAAGATGGATGGACCTAAATACAGGGCAATCCTGGAGGAAAACCTGTCAGAGGCTGCAAAAGACTTGAGACTGGGGCGGAGGTTCACTTTCCAGCAGGGCAACAAGCTGAAACATACAGCCAGAGCTACAATTGAATGGTTTAGATCAAAGCATATTCATGTTCCAGTCAAAGTCCAGACCTAAATCCCATTGAGAATCTGTGGCAAGACTTGGAAATTGCCATTCACAGACGGTCTCCATCCAATCTGACTGAGCTTGAGCTTTTTGGAAAAGAGGAATGGGCAAAAATGGGCCTGTAGATGTGCAAAGCTAGTAGAGATATACCCCAAAAGCAGTAAAAGATGGTCCTACAAAGTATGGACTTGGGGGGCTGGCCAATTTTGGTTGGTGGACCAGAAGTGACACTGAGGTGTTTAAAAACTCCAGCAGCACTGATGAGCTCCAGCATCTTGGAGTGCTTCTTGGATGTCATGATACCTACAGTGTATTACCCAAATAGGGTGTATATACATGTCTAATACATCTGGCTTTTGAAGATTATCCACATAAAAGGGAAAATGCAAATGCACCTGAAACAGATTTAATTCTGATCACTCAAACCACTTCAGGAGGTCTGTTGATACATTTTAGCCATGTTATAAGAGTGCAAGTGTGTCTGTCTCTCCAAATCACATTTGACAAACAGAACTTCTCCTAGTAGTCACACATATGCTTCATAGCTGCTGAAATTGGAATACATTTACATTTATAGCAGTTGGGGGTTAAGGGCCTCGCTCAGGGGCCCAGTAGTGGCAGCTTGTCCCTGGTGGGATTTGAATTCTTGGACTATTTGATTTTTTGGTCAATAGTTCAATTTCTTAACCACAATGCCCCATATGAGATTAAAAATTATATGATCAATCACTGTCACACTTAAAGTAACTCAAACCCCTGGAGCATGTTTGAATGCAACATTGTTGTTTTTGTTTTTTTTTATGTGTAAAACACCAGATTTCAGTGTGCCAGCCTAGAGATGCAAGTGTACATGCAAATAGAGGACATGTTATCAGAATTCAATCCAGATTCAAAATGCATAAAATTACAAGGTGTAAACAGGGTGTCAGATCTGATTTGAGGCTGGTTGTTTCATGCATGTTGAATATAAGACTCATATCTGGATAGGGATGCTTAGACTCCAAAACTATGAAATGACCTGAGATGCCATTCTTTCCTTCCCAGTGGCTATGCCTGTATTTGCTGTGTTAAATCTTCTATGATCTGGTATGTTTTGGAACTCTTGCCTTTAGCCCCACTCACTAATGACTCTTTATGATCAGTAAGTAATTAAAAGTGCCAGTCAGACTGCTATGAATTAAGCAGCATGTATGTGCAAGTGTTAGTCAGACAGATTTGTGGCCTAACATGCAATCTTGAGATTAAAGACTCCAGAGTGTAGCGGGGAGGAGTGAGGAAGAGATTAAGGGGGATTGTGAACATGAGAGCAACACCAAACAGCATTAGTGACATGTTCTCACCTTGTCTCACTGCTGATTTGTTGTGTGAAGATAGCGCACTCTGATATAATGCCTATTTCATATCAGCCAACATTTAACAGTAAGGAAAAGAACATTCCACTGAGCTTATTGAGTCAAGTTAATGATCTTTGACGTCTACCGGCTCTATTGCTGACAGCCATATGTTAGATAGGCAGGATTGCAAACTCCTCTAATATCAGGTAGATGTTAAAATCTCTTGACTATTAGAAAAAACCCTCTAATTAATAAACCTGAAGGATGACTATCCATGGAGAATCAGACATGGTACTTCACTACTACCTAGGCTTTTCCTACAATCCTGTCTTTGTATTCATATCCACACTTTTCCTCTTGCTCTCTCTCTCTCTCTCTCTCTCTCTCTCTCTCTCTCTCTCTCTTTTTCTCTGACTCTCTCCCCAGTGAGGTACTGCCGAAGTCGAGTCAATTAAAAGCGTACATCTCCGCCAGAGTGGGAGGAGGGAGACTCCCTAGGGGGCAGACAGTATGGCTGTGCAGAGAAGCACTCTCCCTCTGTGAAAACGCCTCAGATGGGACTATGACAGCTGTGACCAACCTACAGCTTCAGAGGCGATAACAAGCCTTATTAGACTCTTAGACTCTCACCTCCATCCTACCCATACCCCCACCTACCCACACCGGTACACAATGCAACCTGTACCATATAATACAGACCTAATTTTTAACATTCTGCTGTTTCGCTGTGAATTAGCATGCAGAGATGCATGTAAGACCTACTTGCATGTAATATTATGCATTATGTGCCTGTAGAATCCTTTTGCAGATTATTTACTAAGCATCTCCCTTTTGTATCTTCTATATTGATTCAACAAAAGGTGCACTGGCCATTATATAATAGAATATATAAATCACATCCCAGGCATGTGCAGAATGATTAACATTTCATTTAATTTATTTGTCAGTCACCAAATGATGAGATACATTCTCTTACAAAAGAAACCATGAAAGAGATATTCTTTTTCATTTTTAAAAACTTATAATACAATATTCTTAATATATAGATTTTTATACAAAATAAAAGGTCATGGAACAATAAAGAAAGAGTGATCCTGAAGGAGACGTGTAGTTAGTCTTCACTTCCAAACAATAACATTATAAGACTGCTGTTATATATTAAATATTTAATATTAGAGCTTACTATTCTGATATCTGCATTAACACGGCTTCTTTTAAGCATGTCTGATGAGTCAAGGTGGCTGGTACTGCAGTGACAGCTTGCACAAGATTATGGTTAATAGGCAAAGCAGAGAAAGCAGTGTGCAGTCTGACATATCAGAGGACTGGGACAAATATGAAATAATGGCAACAAAAATTGTACTAAGTATATCCCACTGGGTCATGGATTAGCGTCACAAAAACTGGGCCAGCTGAGTAGCTTTATTTGAGTGAAAGGTTGATGGAGTAAGTTATCCTTGACCTTTTGCCATAATGACGTGCCCCATTTCCCTCCCGGCTGCTTTCTGGAGCACAGCCGTGCTTAAGGAGGAAAGGAGCAAGTTTAGAAGGAGCTTGAGGCTGTAGCTATAGAGACCACACACACACACACACACACACACACACACACACACACACACACACACACACACATATACAGAGAGAGAGAGAGAGAGGGAGAGTGTGAGAGAGAGAGGGAGAGAGAGAGATGGAAAGAGGAGTCATTAGAGAGAGAATGGTTATTTCACTGACATAGCCACTGCCACAAATCACTGCAAGCCCTTTTCCATTTTCATTTTTCCCATTTTTTACAACACATAAAATAAGGCAAAATCCTAAGCTATGTTGATGTTTACCTGATTTATTTATTTTTGTCTTTTTCATCTCTGATTTCTGATATATAAAATAAAAAATAATGCTAAAAAATGAATGTATGTCTATTTCATAGCACCTCAAAATTAAACATCACATGGACTTACATTACAACACTTCCCATTTCGCCACGCACAAGAGAGACCAAACCGCCATTATGGGATTCTAACAATTTCATAAATGAAAATGAAACTAATGCCTTGCTCTCTCTTTTACAAATTATTTTTTGTGTGTGTGTATCCTATTCCAGACAAACAGACAGTTCTACTGACTTTGCTGTGTGCTGGATGACTGTGTTAATCATGCCCATCACTCAACATATGTGAGAGAGGGAAGAGAGGCCTAGTGATGGGAAGGGGGTGTATTCAATCTGCAATAATGATGCATCACTGCAGCATCACTTTGGAGATTAAAAACAAGACGCTGAATTTCAATCAAGCCGTTAATGGTCCAATGAAGGATGATGGGCCAGTCTGGGCTGGCAGGGGAGCTGAAGCTATCGGTGAGAAAAGAAGGTGAGTGAGTCCTAACATAATCTCTCACTGAGAGAATTAGAAGGGATGGGGGTTGGGTAGCAATCACTGCCTACTTGTTTTTATTCTAACAGAAGTCCATGTCCATAAGGTCTTTCAAAAATGTAACTATCAGAATTTCCACCCAGTCAAATATTTAGGACTTTTCAATCAGTTTATTATGCAAGCTGAATAACTTCTCTTTAAATAAACAATTTTGTTTATTTTTTCTGCATACTTGTCCCCTAAGGGTATGAAGCATGCCAGCTACAGCTCCTGCCATCCAGGGGCCAACTCACCATTATAAGAATAAGAAATGGATTTGTTTTACGCAGTTAAAGTGCTCAAGCATTTAGGTTTGACTGGAGAAGAAGGCAATGTTGTGTAACACAGTTGAGATTGTCATCACGGTTAATTCGGCAAGAGCAAAGGGTTAACAGTAAACAGAATGAGTCTAACAAAGGGCCAATTCATAAACAGAGACAGATGAGCAGGCAGAGTAAGACAGAACTAAGAAAGTGAAACTATGGTTTTTCATCTTGATTTTTGTCACGCACAGTGCATCTTCCTGGAAAGGAAGTGGTGTGCCCTGCTCTAAGCAGGCCTAAAGGTAGTTTGATCTCTTATAATGTCCATAGGAGAGCATGGTATCTTAGCCAGGCACCCAGCTCTGGTTACTGTGGCTCTGTTGGGGGCCTGTGAGTCCCATGCTTATGCCCATGCCCATTCCAACACCCATCCCCTGTGCCAGGGAGCAGTCAAAATTAAAGTCCATCTCCTCTGTTGAGTCCATCATGTCATGGAGGAGAACAGATTCGACATCACAGTCCAGGCTTCCATGGAAAATGTCCAGATCTAGGTCTGCTGGTAGCCGCTCATGAGGGTAGCCATGATGGGGGTGATGGTACCCTTGGTAACTACTGCTTCCTACCCCCATTCCCTGAGCTTGATGATATGGTCCATCAGCCATTGCCTGCTGGTGTGGGTCTGGGTATGTGGCACTGTAGCGGGGATGAGGGTGTGGTGCAGTAGCAAGGTGGCAAGAGTCCTGAGAGATACCCTGCATGCCAGCAGGGTTTGGGGGCAGTGTGGTTGAGGCAGGAAGGTGTGCATGGGCTGGAGGACTGTACATGTATGGAGCTTTATGACTGTATGACTGTATGTGGCCACTGATGGCTTGAGCATGAACAGCATGGCTTTGAGGCTGATGGTTCTGGCCTAGGCTGTGACTCATGCTGTGATTCATACTGTGGCTATGAGTGGGGTTGTTGGCTATGCTTGAACCAGAGCTGTGGCTGTGCGATTGGTTAAGACTGTGGGTGCTGTTGTGACTGTGAGCAGGGTTACGATCATATGTGCCATTGTGGGTGTGCCCAGAGTTATGGCTATGACAGTTGCCCACCCCACTGCTGGAAGGAACCATCATGGGCTCATGCTCCTGGCCAAGCATCATGTCCTTAGCACAGTACTGGGAGCCTCCAGTAAGGAGACTCTGCAGGGTGTTTGTGCCTGAGTAATTCTGCAAGTTGCTAGAAAAGCTGGAGGCCTTATTTTCCTGGATGGTTTGCAATGGTGTTTGGTGGCACAGAATACCCATACCTGCTTGTCCATAGACTGGGCTACTGTAGGAGCCCTGAACTTTTGACCCACTGCTGTAGTGGTAGGGAGGGCGCTTGTGACATGGGGGCTGTTGGTGATGGTGGTGGTAAACTTCTTCCAAGCTGATTGCTCCAGTAAGGTCTGCTAGCTGAGGCAGTTCCACAGGTGGGCAATGTGCCACAGGTGAGCGAGCGCTGGAGGGGCTAGGGTAGATATGTGGAGAAGTGGAGCAGGACAACCTACCCTCCTCTGGGTTTTCTAACTCCTCCTCTGCCATGATGGGTGACAGACTCAGTGTGGAGGCTGCAGAACTAGTCCGAGAGTGGAGATCAGTCCATGCCTCAAACTCCTCCCCAACACCTGTTGCTCCTGTGACAGGCTTCCCTGTTGGACTAGCCTGCTCTGGGGAGCCATGAAATCCCTGCCCCACTGTGCCCACCACTGCTCTGCCTACCACCTTCTTGCGGTTTACACGGCCTTTGCACTTCAGGTACTTGGTGCTGTTGTCCATGGAGACTGCCCGTCGCCGGGGAGCTTTTCCAGCCTTACTCCCTTCAGGGTTCAGCATCCACCAGGAGCTCTTCCCTGTGCCTTCATTCTGCACCCTAATGAAACGGGTGTGGAGAGACAGATTGTGGCGTATGGAGTTCTGTATGTGAAAAGACAAAAAAGAAAGGACAGACTATTAACATCTTTAAGGAAAATTATGATTTTTTCACTCTTTCTGAACACGTGTGATTTCCTAGAAGCAGTCATCCTTCAATGGCTTAATTGCTCAGTTTCTTTGTAGTGCAGCTATTAATGTATTTTGTTTATTGTGTATTGTCTGTGACTAGGGGATTCCTCCCTCACACTGGTGTGGATGTCAGCTAATCCATGGTTCAGTGTGCTTGGCTTGGGTTGTGTTTGAAGCCTGTGTCAGCCTGGCCCATTGCCAGGCACCTCTCCCAGTCTGAGAAAGGAAACATGTTGAGTTGAGCCAGTGGTTAATGCAAATAATAAAGTCAGACAAATCTTCTTCCCACTCTTGTTCAGTTCACTTTCTGGATCTCATCCTCTTGCTATTCCTCTAACCTTTATTTGCCCCAGAGAGACTCCTTGCTCCCTCACATTTAAGTGACTACATTCTATTTCATTATTTCTTTATCCAGAACCAAATTGATTGAAAGAAATACACATGCTGACAAGTCACTTTCCCAAGTCCAAGTCACATCTCAAATCTCTGAGTTGAAGTTTAGACTTGTAAAACACTGCTCTATTATATCTAGGGAAATAGTTTATTAAAATTTAATTATGTGCATGTATTGAAATAATTAAAAAATGTATCATATTTTCATTTGTTAGATATGGGGCTAGACATATAGCATTTCAGGTTGTAGCTTATAAAATGTCAATGTTATTTTCAAAAAATGCTATTTTGATGGTGCATTTATTGCACAAATCTGAAATAACGATATAACCTGGCACAACCTATGTATAATGTATAGCCTGTGTATAGCCAGAAGGACACATTTAATAATGTGTACTCACTAAAAGTGATGAATGATGATAGTAAAATCATTAAGATTATGTCTCTGTATGTTATATAATATGGAATATGTTTCCAGAATTTATTTTTATAAATATACATATATATCAAATTGTATATGTATACATATATATCAAATGGTGTGTGTGTGTGTGTGTGTGTATATATATATATATATATGGCAATACAGGATATACAAGATATGTTTGATGGAATAGACCAAAAGAAATTAATAAAAAAAATCAGCATCTCCTGTCAGGTGATAGAAGAATGGCTCCTCAAGGTAGCACCTCCAACTGAGGAGAGTAACCATGGCAACAGGGTAAACGTGAACACAAAATAAAGCATGAATCTGTTGTGGGGTTTGCTTATGAGGAGGGAGGAGGTGGAGGAGTTGCTTTTTGAAGCTGCAGCTGAGCTCCCCACAGCCTTTCATCAAGCTACCAGGCCTGTGGTAGGACTTGCTGGGTATGCTTAGAACATCAGAATCTGTGTCACTAAAAATTAAGGTCCAAGAGTCCATACATTATGCTAATACAATTTCCATAACATGTCTTATTCTATAAACTGATATTCTTTGACTTTAGTGCATCTATTTACCCAAAGTCCATGATGATGATCATGACAATGTCAACAATTATTATTATTTATTATTATTATTATTAGTAGTAGTAGTAGTAGTAGTTGTAGTAGTAGTAGTAGTCGTAGTATTGTTATTCTTCTTCTTCTTCTTCTTCTTCTTCTTCTTCTTATTATTATTATTATTATTATTATTATTATTATTATTATACCCTCTGTTGTGCCTTATGTTCTGAAACAGTTATGCTCATTGTGTTAACTATTACACCTGTCTGTCATTCTTGCTTTAAAATCTTCTAATTCATTTCCCAAGCTCCTTTCTGTGTACAGGTCTGAATGGGCTGAAGCAGAAGATGAGTCAGGGGCTGTTTGGGCATCCCAGACCTCTCACACCCCAGAAACTGGCAATCAGCTCTAATCCCTGTTCCATTCCACACAATCCCAGACAATCATAGTCTAATCCTAGTTGACTCATGGGCACTCCCAGATATGTGGATCCCATTGTTAGGGCAGGGATGTAGGTGGTGCATGTCCTGCTGCCTTGTGACTCCAGCCTATTGCAGAGAAGAAACTATAATGTGCAGTATAAATAATTGGGTGATTAACTTTGTAGGAAGGTACATTGTGGGAAGGAAATAATCAAGTTCTTGAACACCACTAAAAAGTTTAATATATTATATTTATTAAATAAATACACATAGCATAAAGGACACCAGATATATCGCTCAGTCTCTGTACAAAGGCCCATACTCTACATTTACATCCCTACAGAGCAGGTGTAAGCTAAGTAGCAGTGATGCTTTCTACTACTATTATAAGAAAGCTCAAAGCCTATGTCAAGGGCTGTAAAATCAGGCCTTCGCCTCCTTTCCCACCAATAAAACACTTTCAGACACTGTTAATTAACTGCATGCACACATACACACAGCATTCTGCATATACCAATGCCTGACAACAGAACTAGGAAACAAAGAGACTTGAGGACAGCGCTTGCTCAGTTGATAAAAAGAGTCCAACAGCCCAGTTGCCCCCTTCTAAAAGTGTTTGAACTCAGCTCTCATTAGAGACTACAATCCTGATAGTTCTATTAGTGATGCAGCCTCTAAGTCCACACCTCCTCACCCGACTCTTCTTTGTCCTAAGATTAAGAGCTTAAGACCTACTAACCTCCCAGTCTGACAAGTTTGCACTTTTTTTCCAAAGCACAGGTGGCCTTGGCACTAAATGGGATTTTCCAAGAGCATGCATATGTTTAGAGCCAAAGGTCCAGACTTCCTGTTTCAAGAAGCCTCGCTTTGTACCCATTATCAGAACAAAGAATTAATCTCTCCCTGTCTTCCTCCTGTCCTTCTTTTCACCCATTATGTCCCCCTTATTCAAATCAATTCCTGCTCAATGCCACACACTCACCCAGTTTCATCTAATATTCTATAATGGGAGCATCATCATTAGAATGGATTCAACCAATTTGACAAAGAAATCCAGTTTTGGAGAGTTCAGGGTCAACACAAAATAATCAAGAGGAAAAACAATCTCAACAAAATAGAAAGAGATTTTAATGGCTGTTCTGAATGAGGCCCACTGTCCTGCACTATTTAACGGTTTCCTTAACACAACCCATCCACATAATCAAGAACTTCATCATTAGCTGCTGAGGCTGGAAATAGAACCAAAAACATTGAAACTATGCAGGGTAGTGAATCCATGCCATAAGAATAGGGGCTGTAGTATAAAAAAAAGTAAAAAAGTCACCATTTCCCTTGTTTGTATTCACCCATAGCCAGGATGAATCTTCTAACGATGATCACATCCACTCCATCAGACAGCATGAAGCTTTGCGTGAGATCTGTGACAGAGCCCAGTTCACAAGCTTGGCTCTATGCCATCTGCCCCTATGCCATTGCTTTTAGGTGGGCACTCTGCCCCTTCAGACTGGCATAGAGGGCAGCTGTGTAGGGGACGGGGGTGGGAATGTGAGGGTACAGCTTGGGGCCCACTGTGAGAACCATCTAAGTAACACAATGGAGTTCCCTTCCACAAATACCTCTCCCTCCCGCTTCAGTCTGCTACCTCCCACTGTTAACTCAAGTGGGCCTATGAAACAGGTCAAACTATTTAGGCCCAACTTGCTGGGTGTATAATCACAACTAAAAGAACAGCCTGATGAGATTGAGGCAGAAGCATGTAACAAAGGAAAGAAACCACTCACCCAGTTTAGATAACATTACCACACAAAAGAAAGATGCTATACCATAACACACAGAGCAGCATCTGCCAGAGAAGACCAGGAGTCTTCAACCAGTCATTATTAAACCATTTCATATGTCAGCAGCCATTACATACTCTCTCTGTACACCCCATTAGTTTGATAAGCACCAAGTGTTTGTGAGTGTGAGTGTGTGTGTGTATGTATGTATTTGTGTGTGTGTGTGTGTGTGTGTGTGTGTGTGTGAATGTATTTGTGTTTTGTGGGGGTGAGGATAGTATTAACTGCATCTACTGTGAAATGTTTTCTTTTAACAGCAAAGGCGAGGGAGGGGTGGGGGGTGGGGGGGTTCAACTTGATGCAAAAGGTTTTGTTCAGCACAGGAATGAGTTTTGTCAGCAAAGCCCGTCTCTAGGCTATTGATGGAAATTAGCAGCGGATAAATATTCACATCCTGTGATTGATGTCACGGCTGGGCTTGTCCCTTTGAAGGAAAATAAAGAATGCAGAGGCACACAGATTAATGGAAACTGGGGGGTAAATGTGTTCACACATTGCTCAGAGAGAGGGGGATTCTGACAAGGAGCATAGAAATTCAGACTTCAGTTCATGCAGTTAGCACAGTCACAGTAAAAATATGTATTTGCCTGTTCAACTTACAACAAAATATAAAGAGACCAAATATATAAAACATGCATCTAATCACCAAGAGCCTAAATAGTTTAGTTAATCTGCCAATAAAGACAATTTACTGTACATTAATATATGGATAGGAGCATGAATATATGGATAGGAGCATAGGAGCAGGAACATAGCACGAATTGTCTTTCAAATATGCATACAGTACATACAGTCACATCCTCTTGATATAACAGAATTTCTACAAAATTCTGTACGAATATGGCGTGTTTGAAGGCAGAAACAAAAGTGGAGATGCACGTCTGCCAACTCTCTGGCCAGAAACTGACAACCATTCTGCTGCAAGGGTAATGGCGTTGGTGGGTGATTCCTGCCTGGCTGTGTGCTAATTGTAGTGCCCAGGCTGTGTTTCCTGCAGGCTGGGTGGATGGCGGGTGGCTGGGTGTGGATACAGGCCTGCGTGGGCTGAGTGGATAAAAATAGCAGTGCCAGCTTAGCCGAGCATCTGAGAGCAGGACAGGGGATCGGAAAATCCCCCACCCAGCACAAGAGTAGCCATGCTCTATCTGTAGAACAGGCCAAGGAGCAACTTCGGATCCTTGCATCTTCCAGCTCAGTCAAAATCAGCTGGGAGTGCGTCACAAGCGCAGCATGAGGGCAGCTTTTCCAGCACTGGTCTGCCAGATCACGCCAGACCTTCCCTCCACCCCCCAGGGAGTATTCACACAACAGGTGCAGGAGTGGTACACCTATGGGAGCTCTTGATTGCTCCAACCATGTGCACACACACATGCACACGCCCACACACCTTCTTTGCGAACTCGACTCACATTTTCCACAGTGCTTGCCATATACCTTGTTAAGTCGTGCACATTTCTAAGCAGGTTTTAACTGCAGCATTTTACAAGGAAAAGCTGTAAGTAAGTATCAGTGCACAGCTCTGTGTATGTGTATATGTGTGCGTGTGTACGATTGGTCTATTTAATAGCCCGCAGGCAGTGCGCAAGGATTTGATTATATTGCAACCTTCATCTGCCATACACAAAAAAAAGGACAAGCAACAATAGGACAAATGCAGGCAGCCTTTTTTTCTTCTCTCTCATCATAATCTCATTCATAGTCATAAGAATTTCATTTCCCACATTCTAAAGGTCAGCACACACCTCTGATCAGACTTTAATACAGATCATTCTCTGGGTTTAATTTAATTTCACCAGCGCAGGAAACTCATTTGCAAGACATGTGTTCAGCATGCAAAATTTATACAATCACTGATTTAATTGTTTCAGTTTCAGAGCTTGGGAGTACGCTGGTGCAATCAGACACTTGGAACCCCCACGTTTACACACACTTATACACTTTCCATCGATAGTCAAAGACTCAGGTAGCTAGATTAATTCAAACTATTATAAATATGTGCATGCAATTCATTCTAATGACTTGGTCAGGCAGCCTTGAGTCCTTTCAAAATTGCCTCCTTAGAATAAAGCAAGCCTATGAGATTAAGGAGCAGCACTCAGGCATGCTCACACATGCAGCCGATGGCCAAGTCATGCATTGGTGAGCAGCAACACACTCAACGTATACTTGCACACACAAGCCTGGCACACGGGGCACTCTTAAAAAAGAAGTACCAAGCGACCAGTTGCTAAGGAGACCCATGGGAAAGGGAGGGCTCTTGTTGCTATAGCAGCCAGTTCTCTCCCAGCCAACTATCCCTCCCCAAGGGAGTGACATAGGGGAATTTGGGGGAAGGGAGACCATGGGGAGTAAAGTAAAGGACAGAAAGAGAGAGAGAGACAGACACAGTGAGAGAGAGAGATGGGGGGGGGGGTGAAAGATATAGTGAATCTCCACCTACGTGATGACTTCACCATCTAACATCAACAACAAGTGGTGGAAGAAGTACTCCACATATTCCAAATATACCACAATGTAAAGAATATTCCATTACAAGTAAAAGTCCCACATGAAAAATCCTACTTTAGCAGCAATATAAAGCATTAAAGTAAAAGTACAGGTTTGGTCCCTAGACTTGGTCCCCTAGACTATAAAGTGTTCCTGACTGATAAATTATTGACTATATATGACTATGATTATTAATACTGAAGCAACAGTGGGTAAGCAACATGTTACTACTGTAGCTGCTGGAGGTGGAACTAGTTTGAACTGTTTTATATACAGGGGCACCAGACAGACATAAGTTCTTGTACACAAATCTGTCTATGGGTTTTGGAGGGTTTTTTTTAAAAGGGTTTCAAAATATAATTATTTTTGGTAAGATATTGGCTCATTTGAAAATTTACTGAAAAGGAACCATGTGAGATGTTTAGAGGGAAAAATGTCTATTTGTTGGAGCTGTTAACAACTCAAATGTGACCTGACTACACACTGCTTTTTGTAAACTGACAAATAAATGTAGTGGAGTAGAAAGTACAATATTCCCCTCTGAAATGTAGTGGAGCGGAAGTATAAAACAGCATAAAATGGAAATACTCAAGTAAAATACTTAAATACAATTGAGTGTCACTTTCTACTACTGATAACAACATACTGTAAAAATTAACATTCAAGTGAATGTTAGCAAAAATAACTCGATAATTTAGCTAGATTTAACTGCAAGCAAATCTTTAAGAAAGGTAGAGTGTGCACAAGCTAATTATTATTATTATTATTATTATTATTATTATTATTATTATTATTATTATCTTCCTTGGCGGCCAAGCACCACAGGTACACCTACTGTGATTGTTAGAATTTTTCACTATTATACTTACTGCCATGAGTTTCTGTGGCAGCCCATAGAACCTCTCGGTGGTTTTTGATTGACAGGACAGCCCAAAGTACACAGGCATCAAATTTGGGGTTAATCCATCGATCACTTTAGTGCCACCAACAGGCCAACATCCATATTGCTTATAATATTTGAACCAATTGTTCCAGGGTTTTGAGTTTTTCCCCCTCGTACATGTTGACATGATTGCATCATGAAAACCCTGAAGATTTTTCAGGTGCACTTCATGCTGTAAATCTGACATTCTACCACAACCCAAAAGTGGATTCAGATTCGTTGACTATGAAGGCTATTGAAGATCACTGAATTTTTTGCTGTGATCACAAAACACTGTGTGACATTGTGACATTATCATGCTGGAAATAGCCAATAAAGATGGTAAATTGTCACAATAAAGGGATGCACATGGTCAGCAACAATACTCGGTGGCATTTAAGTGATGATTGATTGGTATTAACGGCCTCAACATGTGACAAGAAAACATTCCCTTACACCACCTCCACCAGCCTGGACTGTTGACTCAAGGCAGGTTGGGTCCATTTATTCATGCTGTTTGCAACAAAGCCTCAACCTACCATCTGTGTGCCTACATTTTTCCAGTTTTCAGCTGTCCGGTTTTGGTGAACCTTCGCCCACTGCAGCCTCAGCTTTCTACTAACAGTAACTAACAGAAGTGGAACCCAATGTGGTCTTCTGTTGTTGTAGCCCATCTGCCTTAAGTTTCAACATTCAACAATCTGAGATGCTTTTCAGCAGTTATTGATATACTCAAACCTGTCTGGCACCAACAATCATAACATGGTCAAAATTACTGAAATCACATTTTTTCACCCATTCCAATGGTTGATGGGAACATTAACTGAAGCTCTTGCCCTGTATCTGCATGAATTTATGCCATCGGATTATCCAATTAGATACACAGGTGCAGGTGTACAACTGTTCCTAATAAATCGTCCAGTGAGTGTATCACCTACAGAGGATTCTGACCAAAAGTTATTTAAATAATTATGCTACAAAAAATAAATTATGGTGATATGATATGCTGTCCAATGAATTTTGATGGTAAAGACACAAAAACAGGAAATCAGTCATATGTCAGCAATGCTTTGTCAGAGATGTGCCAAACTTGGTATACTTTATTGCTGGGGGAATATTGAGGAGCCACCAAGTTTCATGAAATTTGATCACATGGGGTGCTATTCCAAAAAAAACAAAGAGGAAAAATTCAAATGCCTATCACTTCCAAATCTCTTGGGCTTCATCACAGTAAAGGACCCTAGCTGGTAAATGATGCACCCCCTGTATTGATCATTTTGTTTTTCAGCAATAGAAGCATCAAATCTGGCATATATCATCTTTATACCAAGTCTCATAAAAGCCTTGAAATTCCTTGTTCAGTACAGCAAATCAAATTCAGCAGTGAACCCACCAAAGAGCGAGTGGATATATGGACTTGAAAATATTTTATAAAAAAAATGTTTGCCTCGTAAGTGTTGATGTGTTTCCCTTAAAAGTGATTTTTATGTCAGGTGATACTTTGGGAGATCCCAAATATATTACAAACTGTCATGTAATCATGTCAACTTAACTGACACAGACGCCACTGTGTTTTTCTTTTTGAGAAATAATTGAGAAAATCTTTACAAGCCAAAAATTTTGTCCAATCTTCATCAAATTTGGCACAGATGAACCAAGTTTCATAAACATTATCAGATGGATTTTTTTTCAAAACCATTCATCCATTACAGGAAAATAAAAGGCAAACAACCCAAATAGAATGTGAGCTCATGTTTCTGTTACACTCAATCTTTGGTCAATAAAACTTGCTATCAGTGCTTACGGTCATGCTTTTAACATCAGGAAGTTGCCATGGTGACACTGTGCTGCTTTTTTGCTTGTCCCCATCATTCATTCATTCATTCATTTTCTTTCTTTCTTTCTTTCTTTCTTTCTTTCTTTCTTTCTTTCTTTCTTTCATTTATTAATTAATTCATCTTCTTCTCGTTATTATTATTATTTTATTGTATTTATTTATTTTTAATTTTTTCCTCAAGCTCTAGCTCTGACAGTGTTCAGGATATAAACACCATTCCATGCTCACAGGTCTATCCTAGTAACATGCTTGTACACAGCTTTTGGATAGGCTTGTTAATGTTTTTTAAATTGTACTAATTTATTTGAGTTAAAAGTCAGGTGTTGGCTACTAGGCACGACTACTAGACTACTTCACAATATATGGTACTGAATCATAATGCAAGTGATACATATGACTTTCACTTGAGGAAATTTTCTTTAACTGGACTTCTTTGTTTTTTAATTAAATACTCCTGATCTAGGGCAATGAATATTACCAAGAGCACTAGCATATGCTACAGCGAAGATGAAGCTAATCTCAACAAACCGCTACCATGGTGCGATCCCAAAATGGGAGAATGATTCTGTTAAAAAAAAAATGAAAAAACTAAATGATAATCATGGAATTCTCCCAACAATATCAATTACTGGTTTTAATTTCAGACACTGTGATAATACCCTGAATAATCTCTGTTTCTTTTCAACACATACAGTTCACACTGATAGACAATCCAAGTTGATCTTTTCTCTGAGCAGTAGTCAGAGCAGAGCAGATCTCTCAAAGCATTTTCTGTTCCTCTTCCTCTTGAAACAGGACTTCTCTAAGTGATCCATGACTTTGGCATTACAAAAGCGAAGAATGGCTAAAAATGATCGATATTTGAACTTCTAGTAAAGGCTACACACTAAGTGCTGAACAACCAGACATGAGAAGAGGTTCCAGTAGAACACTGACCTTAGGAAACATTTTTAAATCCCAGTGCAAAACAATGTGATCACCAATGCTCCTTTCTTTACCTTCCTATATTGAGCAATAACTTATCTTTATACATAAATTGTACAGTACATGTTAAAGAAACCCTGGTCCTGGGTTACATATTAGAAATGGTTACATATTAGAAGTTGTCAGTGTTGCTTTATGTGCTATTGTGATGGATATTAAAAATCTTAAAAGTCTTGTGTGCTCATGTAAAGTTGGCCAAAAACACTGACATTAATTAATTCTGAATAGGATAAAATAATAATAAGTGGTTCTCCAAATTCAGAAAAAGTAACTTTTGTGTAGTATCACATACAATAATTACATGTCATAAATCTTCGGAGACACAACTGCCACACAACTTTTATCAGGCTAATAGTGCTTTTTTAACTATATGTAGTGGTCAGTTGTTTCTGCTCTTTTTATTCAACGTCCCTGTTATTTTGACGTGTTGGTCTTTTTGATAAATCTCATATTCTCAAACACTCAATACATTTAGCCTAATCAGCTTGTGATGATAATGACAGACTTGGCTGTTAAAACACACTGATTAGATCAAATTTCTGATTTCAACCAGCTGGTTTCAGAGTTAGTAGAGGCTGTGAGAAAGATATTTAAGAGGAGGAATAGGAAGGGGGAAGGAAGGAAAGCAATTATTCTGTATCCCTTAAAAGACAAAAAGTGGGGAAATGAATAGATACACCGCTTTAGCCATTACGAGACACAAAAAAAAGCCCAATTAAGGTACTTTGTGTGAGAAAAAGGAAGAGGGGCAAAAGAGTGTGGGACCAGTAAAAAGGGGCCTGTATAATACTGAGGTCAGAGATGGAAGATGGGAAAGGAACAATAGTGAGAGAATAAGAGAGAAAAAAGAGGATGAGTAGATGCTCTTTACTCCAAAAGGGGCTACTGGCTCTCAACTCCTCAACAGGAGCTACTAAAATATTAATGCATGCTGTGGCCGTAGACTGCTGAGTCCAATGGCTTAAGTAAAACGCTTGCTCTAATGAGAGGGAACGTGAATGGCTAATGACCCCACAGAGCCACCTGATGGAGAGGTAAAGGAGATTTGGGTAGTGCTTTCAGAGGGCAGGATATGGATGTTGGGGCATGCTCTGACCTTCTACAGTCTCCTGAAAGCTTAATAAGGACAATCTTTAGTCCTGTCATTGTATGGTCAGTAACCCAATATGCCCCAATCCTCCTCCTCCATCGCAAACTGTATTTACAAAGCTTAAATATGAAAAATAATATTGTTCCTGAATCAGTTCTAACTGTTTATCTTGCAGTATGGACGTAGGGTCTTACATCAGCTCACCTACTATTTCCTCAAGACAGTCATTGAAGTAATAGAAAAGCACTTATGAAACTTGCAATATTCACACAGAGTGTCACTGATATGAATCACTGCTATTATACTGTATCCAGTGCTAGTGTTCCGTAAGTCTTCATCAATAGGATAAGTGGCTTAGGACCATAGATTTCTGTTCCAGTCTTCAATGTCATTAATGCAATGACACTGTATTAATATACAATGGATGGTCTAAGACAAAACAGGGGTAGGTGGCAGAAATATATGTATGTAGGTTTATCATATTAATACAAAGATTATTATTCAAGTCCAAAATCTAAAAGTTCATAAGGTGCCTCAAAGGTCTCTACAAAGTCTGATTCTGAAAACAGTATATTTTTCTTCTATTGTACAAATGTAAAAAAATAAATAAATAAAAGCAATAAAAGTTAGGAACCCAGAGTTGCCAATTAATTATTTAATTAAATTGTTAAATAAATAATTTTTTTATTTTAAAATTTTATTTAATTAGAAAACATAAAGCAGGTGGAGTGACCAGATTTAACAAAAGTACACACAGCATAGATAAAGTATATTGTTTGATTTTAGATCTAATTGGCTTCAGAGATTCAAGAAAGATGGCTTTAAATTCAGGCTGGACAAAATATTTTATAAATTTTTTTTAATATTTTGCAAACCTTCAGTATTTAAGGTTAAGAGTGCTTAAGAGTACAACATTTTATTTGTTATGAAATCTCTGCATGGTTTGGCATGCTACTTTTCTCCAGGTAACCAAGCATTTTCTATAGCAGCTCTAAAATTATGGAACAGCCTTTTTATAAAAATGGTCCCTTACAACAGAGATTTTTTAATCTGATTCATTCATTCATCTTCTTGGCCGCTTATTCCTTTTCAGGGTCACAGGGGAGCCGGTGCCTAGCCGGCCACATAGG
>JAOVYV010000045.1:18507434-18527175 GCA_025674545.1 Hassar affinis | reverse complement strand
GAGGACATGCAGACTCCACACAGAAAGGACCCAGACCGCCCCACCTGGGGATCAAACCCAGGACCTTCTTGCTGTGAAGCGACAGTGCTACCCACCGAGCCACCTTGTCGCCTGAATCTGATTTAAAAGTCTATTTATTCTCCCAGTGTTTGTAGTACTTGTGTAGTATTGAGCCTTCTGTTTTGTCCTGTCTTTTAAATTGTGGTTTTGTCTTTTATTGTTTTATTTCTTTTATATTTTGGTTCATTTTATTTGCATTTTATTTCATTGTTGATTCGCCTGATGTTGTTGTATAGCACTTAGGCTGACATTTGTGTTCTGTAAGTGTGCAATATGAATACATATGACATGATATTAAACTTGATATTAAACTATACTTTTGTACAGTGATTTTGAACCATTCTCTAAAGTGAACATGTCATGAGTGTAATCTGTCATTACATATTTCCCCTAATACGTTGTGTTATAATATGGTGCATATAACATTCACTATGCATGACACAGTTTGGCAGATGGCACAATAAAGAGAGTCTAAAGGAAGCTTAGTGAAAAATGACATACTTCCAATTTCCCAGAAGCCAACTGAGCCATGCGTAGGAGGCCTCTGATACATCTGGTCCTAACTGCGTGGACAAGGGGAGCAGCAGAGCTGGGACATGTGTTGAAGATGGACAGCTCTGGATTATGAATATGCACATGAAGCCTGGGAGCATGGGTGATTTTATCTTTATCACATCTCTCAATTAGCATACAGCCCAAAGCAGGATTAGGACACATGGGCCAATGGATAGGGGATCCATACACCCACACCCACACCCACACACATGCACACACACACATAAAAAGACACTCACTTGTGAAAAGGGTTGCCATGACCTAAATTCAGACCTTCTGCTTATCTCCTCAACTGTCATGCAGTTCAGCAGGAACCAAGAACCTTGCTGTGCCACAGACAGGGAACAGGTGGAGGCCATTACCACCTCTTGGTTATAAATGTACATCAACAAGCAAGATGAATAATATCATGAGAGCTGATGTTATGATACATGCTACTGGAATAGGTTGGGTCAGGGCTGTACATGTCAATTCTGAGCAGATAACACTGGTGTTAAAATATTTCAGTGTGATGTTGGTCTCCTGATCAGAAGGTTGTGATCCCAGCATCAGGAGGTTGCCATTGCTGGGCCCTTGAGATAAATGTAATTACTCTGGCTAAGGGCATCTCCTAAATGCAATAAGTAAAAGTAACACGTAATTATCACCTTAAAATTGCTTCAAATAAAATAAAACAAAGGCTTAATTGTTTATTGTGTGAAATTCCTTTGCCAAAGGTTGCCCAGTTTTGTGACTCCTGACACCACAGGCAACTTTTGGTCTTGTTCATAAATGAACCACATAGCCTTCGCACAGCTACTCAGAATTATATCTGTAAGACCTGATGCAAACATTAATGGTAGCAGTATTATTGACATGGGTGGCATGGTGGTAAGTAGGTAGTGCTGTTACCTTACAGCAAAAAGGGCCTGGATTTGATTCTCTAGCCAGGAAGCCAGGTGTCCCTTCTGTGTGAAGTTTTCTTCCCCAAAAGGGTTTCCTCTAAGAGCTCCAGTTTTCTCACACAATTCAGGTTTATTGGTGATATTAAATTGCCCCTGATTTGAGGGTGTGTGAAAATGTGTGTGTCTGCCCTGCAAAGTACTGGAGACCTGTCCCAGGTGTTTCCTTGCCTTCTACCCAGTATGTGCTGCGTTAGGCTCCAGCACCCTCAATGGCTTAGATAATGAAGCCCAACTCCTGAAGAACAACCCCACAGCATAATCCCCCCTCCACCAAACTTTACACTTGGCACAATGCAGTCAGACAAATACCGTTCTCCTGGCAACCGCCAAACCCAGATTCATCCATCAGATTGCCAGAGAAGCATGATTTGTCACTCCAGAGAACACGTCTCCACTGCTCTAGAGTCCAGTGGCAGCGTGTTTTACACCACTGCATCCAACGCTTTGCATTGCGTTTGGTGATGTAAGGCTTGGATGCAGCTGCTTGGCCATAGAAACACATTCCATGAAGCTCTCTTCGCACTGTTCTTGAGCTTCAAGGCCAAGGCCACATCAATTTTGGAGTTCTGTAGCGATTATCTCAAATTGGTGACCTCTGAGCACTATACGCCTCAGCATCCACTGACCCCTCTCTGTCATTGTACGTGGCCTACCACTTCATGGCTGAATTGCTGTCATTCCCAGTTGCTTCCACTTTGTTATAATACCACTGACAGGTGACTGTGGAATATTTAGTAGGGAGAAAATTTCACAACTGGACTTGGCAATGTTTGTAGAAGCAGTCTGCATGCCTAGGTGCTTGGTTTTATACACCTGTGCCCAAAGAATTGATTGTAACAACTGAATTCAATTATTTGGATGGGTGAGTGAATACTTTTAGCAATATAGTGTATGAAAAGTTAGGTTGATTTGAACTGAATTTAGAGCATGAATATTTCCTGCAAAAAGGCCTGGTCACAGTGTAGGAAACACTGACATAAGAAAACTAGGAATAGGGCTAGGGTAGGGCAATAAGTTGCTGGCTGCACCTAACATGGTCAAGATGTGTATTTGTCTGTGTCTGTGCCTATGTGTGTTTCCCCTGCTCTTTCCTCCCTTTATACACAGTGTGCGTAATCCCTCTCTCTCCCCTGGTTCTTGTCACTAATAAAGTGACGTGTTGTTAAAGAACTGGGTTGTGGGAAACGTCTCATTCGTATCACCCTTCACCACTGATGTCACAGTACAAATGCAAAAAAAGAAAAGCTTGGAACATAGTTTTCAACGAAACACTTCTTTAATTATTAGAAAACATAAAACAGATAGAGTGACCAGAATTAATAAAAGCACACATAGCATATGTACTGTATATGACTGTCTATCTAATTGGCTTCAGAGATTCACGAAAGATGGCTTTAATTTCACTCAACTATAAAGGAGAAAATAAATATTTATTTTATAATAAATATTTATATACTGCAAAACTTCAGTATTTAGTAATTTGGTTAAGAGTACAACATATCATTTGTAATTAAGTCTCTGCATGGTTTAGCACCAAATTGTATCACTGACCTCCTCTGTTCTCATTCTACCCCCAGAGCTTTCCCTTCCTTCTGCCCAATAAGCGCTGGGATAGGCTCCAGCACCCTCTGCAGCTTAGATAATGAGTAAATAAATTATTATGGACTTCTTAGAAAATTAGGAATAGGATGAATTTCTACTGGTACATACAAACATATGAAAAGTTAGGTGTCATATTGTGTCATTGGCTGGAAACTACTAATCGCATTTTATAGATGAAAGATTCCATTTACATTTACAGCATTCGGCAGATGCCTTGCTTAAGGGACCAGTGGTAACAGCTTGGCTGTGGTGGGATTTGAACTTGTGACATTCTGGTCAGTACTCTAGCAGCTTAATCACTGACCTACACCGCCACTGCGTATAGCAGCTAGTGCAGGTCTCAGTTTATATGAAAGTTCAGACAGAGGATATCAAATCTGCTGTGAATTTACACTTTAGTTTACTGCTTAGTTTTGTTTCTTTAGTCTTTACGTTGACCTAATTTTCTAACATTTGGCAGAAAGTGTGAAGTTACACACAGAGATTAGTTTCTTGTGATTGAGCACTTACTTCTTTATGTTGTTAATACGTTTATCATTATGACATTTAGGATAGCTAAAGTTAATCTGACACCATAGTTTACATTAATTGTTAAATTTATAATGAATATGTTCTTGTAAAAGTATTTTCGCATAACGGTACATGAGAACTATGTGATTTTAGATCACTCTCATGTAATTGTTAGTGCTGATTCCTGTTATGTGAATTAACTTATAATTAGGTTATTATATTTGTTTTGCATAATGTCTATGACAGAAAATTTCATTAAAAATCTTCAGCCAGTTACAGCCAGTTCTACTGGTATAGAGAAGCTTCTCTTTATAGACTTGCGTTAGCTTAATTAAATCACCTCTTTCAATGAGTTGACAGATCGCAGTATCACAACAGCCCCTGATACAGTATTGTCATTGAGGAACTAGGGAATTGGTCAGTGTGTGTGCTGTGTGTGTGTGTGGAGTGTGTGTGTGTGTGTAAGAAATGTCTCCTGGCCAGCGACTGCAATGTTTCCGCTTGAGTGATACTGTCAGTGGGCATCACTCAGCCTGGCTGTGTGGCAGGGAGTGTGGATCATTAGTGCAGATGGATAGGGAGCAGAGAGGGGTAGAGGGAGGTAGGAAGAGGGGGAGTCACATATTGAGAGAAAAAGAAAGCGACAGAGGAGGAGGAGGCCTGGAGAGGAGGCAAGCTCCTCTTAATATCCAACTTGAGAGCATTACACACAGAGCTATGCACTTTCCTCTCAGTCACACAATCATCACTCTCCTCCCCTTTCACTTTATACTAGCCTATCTCCACCACCCATTTCTCTTCATCCCTTTATCCTGTCATATATTGCCATCCTGAGCTTACACCAAATAACAGTTTCCGGTGATTCTCCTCTTCTCCCTCTGTCTTGCTCCTTTTCTTTACTGCTCTTTTCTCTGCCTTTTCTTCTTGGCCATTTTTTTCTTCTAACTCACACCCTTGGTCTCACTTTGCTCTTTGTGATGTGGGGAAGACATTCCAAACCGCATATCTCATCTTCTGTAAATCCACTTTGCCTCGCTTTATGTCTATGATTATTCTAAATATCAAAATCTATAGAATGTTGCAAAGTTTTTGATGTAATTCTACAGGAGAGTCAAAGCAAAAAAAACATGTCTTCTGCTAGCAGTACATGCATATTCTTTTTCATCTTCACCAGAATGACATGACCTAGCAGGTACCAGACGACAAGCACCTTAAGTACCTTTTTAGACACGCATACTCACAACAGACCTGTGTTTCTTATGTACTGTTCCTAGTTCATGGCAACACAATATTTATTTTGTCCCTATTCCATGCACACTTGTTCTATATGCAATCTTGGTTTCTCATCTTCTTTCATACACACTTAAAAAAGAGCACACACACACACACACACACACACACACACAAACACACATACCCACAAAACAAGCACATAAATTAACGATCCTCCTATCTGAAGTCTCGGCACTTCACAAGCTTTTCTTCTGAGAACTATTTTTCCCCATCAGCCTTTTTTGTTTGAATCACTTGTGAGAATTGGAGAATGACTTCACTAACCTGACTGCTTAGGGAAGACAGATTAACATTGCACAAATGCATGCTGCCGTTCTCAAGCCATGGACTTCCCTACATAATGGAGGCTATGCATTCCCAAAATACCACTCTTCTTTACAGCTCCATCACTTTATGCCAATCACCCATTTTGTGCTTAATCGAGAGGCCTTACTCTTATGAGCTGTTATTGCATTCATCTAATTATTGATTTATACCGGAAGCTTTGCAATCTGGTTGTCTGGTATACAAACCATGCACATTTCAGCCAGTGGGTGAGTGCCTGATGGGAGCAAGTGTGTAGATGTGCCATAATGTGTGTGTGTGTGTGTGTGTGTGTGTGTATGCACTAATGGATACACCCTTGATTTAAAGTGTGCTATTTATCTCCTTCTCCCTTACCTGCAACTATACCCACATCCCTCTTTTGCTATTTCTTTTCACTCCACCTTTCACTTCACCTTTCCAATGCAGCAGACACCTCCTGTCAGAGTGGAGGTTGCGATGACCCAAGCCTTGACCTTCTCAATCACTGAAAACTAGAGGACAGTAGTAGGCTGCAACCAGAATCCCTGAGCCTGCAACACATGCTTGCTCTCTCAGTGCGCTCTACCAGGTCACTAACACACCATATCTAGACAATAAACTGAGGTGAATCTCAGGGCTAGACAGAAAGAGAAAAAGACAGAGAGAGAGCGAGAGAGAGGGAGAGAGAGGGAGAGAGAAAGAGAGCACACTGAAGACTCTGTATTCTGTCAGGAACTCTCCATAAGTGTCACTCATAAAAAGAGGTGTAGACATAGCGAGACAATCGCAGTACAGTAGGTGCAAGGGTCTCAAGGTTGCACACTAACCAGCAGACAGCAAGAAGACACAGAAAGCAGTGGAGTGAGACTGAGAGAAACAGAGCAAGAACTGGAGGGAATGAAGGAGATGGATGAGTCAGGGATTTATAGATTCTTAGAGTGCATAGAAATAGTGAGAGGAATGTTAAATGAGAGGAGGAAACAAACACAAAAATGAAAATTGGGAAACTGAAAAGTATAGGGGAAAAACACAGGAGACTACAAGTCTAAGAAAGTGAGGAACAGAGAAAACAGAGGGATGAATAGAGATAGAAATAAAAACAGACTGGGTTCATGACAGGCTATCTGCTGTCTCGCAGTTTAGCATTCACATGGTCAGAATATTAAACATATGCTCTGATTGTGACCTACTTTCATCCACACTGACAGACAAATCCTAGGACTGCCACGTCTCAGCCATCTGACTCACGGCATGTCCCCCCAATAACTCCATCACCATCCGGGCCAAATAGTGACCTACTGCCTAAGCAACACACTCCTGCTACCTACTGACCACATTAAATCCATAAGAAGCAAGCCCTGTGAAATAGTAAAACCACAGTTGAGTCACTTCCAGTGCATTACACCTCCTACGCCAAAAGCTGTCCTGCTCATAATAGGTCTGACATTGGCTCCTACTATGCTCCCTTACCAAAGTCTGACCACATGCCACATCCACAACCCACTAGTCCTGCTAAATATTGCTTCTACACATCCATAAAACAAAATCAAGCTGCTTGCTACACAGAATGGAACAGACTGTAAGAATACCATTATGGGGGGGTTTTGATGTTGTGGGCTATAGCAATTTTACAGAAGTCACCAAAATAGCAAATTGTGCTATAGATATGTGGGTTCTTGTTTTGAGTCATTTGGATTGTTGATAGTGTTCAACATATGGCCACCCTAAAGCAATCATGAAAGTTAAATGAATATTTACCAAATGCTTGGACTGGCTGGCCAGGAAAGTGAATAGTTTGTGGACCAGACACATGAACCAGACACTCTATTTTAGTTACTCTAAATGTGTTCCTAGCCAACTATTTTAGTTATATGCCTACTTAACACGAGTACAAATCTGTATCTATACAGCAAACCTCAGAACCTTTTTAAACAGTAGTACAGGTCTAGGTTTATCCAATAGTTCTTGTGTCCTTCCATGCACATATTGACTTCAGCCCAGGAGAATGATAAAATGATAAGGGTAAGCACTTCTCATATTAACCACAGCCAACATGCCCTCCCTTGGCCCACCCTCTACTGTAGAGACTGACATTGGGATGTCATACTTCATATACCTCTCCCATTCCTGCAACTGGAGTACAGGATGTGAATTGATGCACTATTTCTGCTCCAGTTAAGCTACTGTGCGCATAATGAATGATGCCTGAACAGACGGGAGTCATAGCTGATCCTAGATCAGAGCTTCAGTTCAGGGATTCTTATGATTCTTACCTAGAGCTCAGAACTTTATATAACATAGGTGAGCTGCACATCACCTTGGAGAATGTGCCTAGAATTCCTTAGCCTGTCAGTATGCTTCAGCTGGAAAGGAGAGCAGCGTGAGATATGGCACTCTCCAAGGCATAAATCACCTCAGGTTCTTCACAAGACACATTAATAGCCATCAATCAGCACTCAGCAGCAGCCTACAAGTGAAAGCCATGTCGCTGGGTCTGAATCAATCCACACATCTCAGCGCGCTCCCAAAAGCATGCTGTCAAGCTGCTACGATCATTTCACACTTTCTCAAATTTCCACATTCTTGTCCTGATACACGAGAGCTCATGTGAGTACTAACATGCTGATAATTAGAACCTAGCTGGCAGCAGGCAGAGAGAAGCCCAATAATATTGTGTGTGGAATCTGAACTTTGGTAGAATCTCAGCCCTTGTAACAGAACTTGGGTTGCACTTGAACTTAGTCATGACAGCACTGCATTTTGTGCACATTTTGAGCCAGGAATGCAGAGAATTAAAAATACTCTGGATTAGCATGGCATGTAATTTCACAACTACATGAGTAGTCGGAATGATTAGCATTTTGCGGAAGTCTGGGAAGAGAGAAAGGGAGTCAGTCTATCATTTTGTCTCTGTAAGAAGACAGAAGAATCTGTAAGAAGGAACAAGCTGTGATTACACCAAGCCAACTCAAATACTATCAGAAGTAATCAGAAATATATGTTACATATTTGAGGCGATGTGAGAAAACATGCTACATGCAGCTTGTTGACAAAAATATCAAAATGTCAAAAAATGTTGTAGGCAAAACACTTATGCCAAAATCCTTCTGTCAAAATTTGTCTAGGCCAGATTTAGAAGAGAATATTAATTATGCTGGCTAGATAATAAAATAACAAAGTATCTATTGCATCTCAATTTGCAACAGAGCCATCTCAAATCTCAATGATTTAAATATTCATTGAAAGCGTATGTTTGTATGTATTGGACCTTTCACAACTTTGAATTCAGCTCTTGAATATTCAAATTTAACCAATTAGCAATTAGTAGTACAATTATTAGAAAATATAGATGAAGCTGAAATTCTAACTTTATATTCATAGTGAAAATTCATTTTGTAAAAATCTTGGTATGGGGAATTAACTGTCCTCCTGTCAGTTTTATTACAATGTTTGTAGACTAATCCCCACATACCTAGCACATCAATTAATAGTTAGTATATAACAGTTAATATCTGTGTGTATAAAAGTGCCTTCATTCAAAGATATTGACATGCTTTTGGTTCAGCTACATTAGAATCTATTTTGTACATGCAGCCTTATTTCAGAGAAATATTGGCGAATTGGCTGCTCAGTCACTTATTTGTGATCACTAGCTGACTGGGCCAGAGCATCTCCAAAACAGCATATCTTGTGGGGTATTTCCGGTGAGCAGTGGATAGTACCTCCTGAAGGTGGTCCAAGGAAGGAAAACCGGGGAACGGGTAACAGTGTTATGGTCACCAAGACTCATGGATGTGAGTGGGGAGCAAAGTCTAGACCATCTGGTCCAATCTCACAGAAGAGCTACTGTAAAATGTTAATTATGGCTATGATCAGAAAAGTGTCAGAACACACAGTGTATCATAGGTTGCTGCGTTTGCTGCCCTATAACAGGCACATGAGCATCAGAACTGCACCATGGAGCAATGGAAGAATGGAATAGAAGGTCTGGTCTGATGAATCATGTTTTCTTTTACATCATGTGGATGGCCAGAGGCATGTCTGTCACTTACCTGGGGAAGACATAGCACCAGGATAAACAATGGAAAGAAGAGACACAAGCAGAGGCAGTGTGATGCTCTGGGAAATGTTCTGCTGGGAAACCTTGGGTCCTGGAATTCATGTGGCTATTATTTTGACATATGCCACACCCTTTCATGGCAATGGTATTTCCTAATGGGAGTGACCTCTTTCAGCAGGATGATGCACCCTGCTGCAAAAATTTTTCATGGAATGGTTTGAGGAACGTGACAAATAGTTCAAGGTTTTGACTTGGCCTCCAAATTCCCCAGATCTCAATCTGAGCATCTGTAGGATGTCCTGGAGAACAAGTCAAACCCATGGAGGCCAACAACTTACAGAACGTAAGGGATCTGCTGCTAACATCTTGGTGCCATTTACCACAACACACCTTCAGAGGTTTTATTGAGACCATGCATTGAGGGCTCAGAGCTGTTTTGTTGGCAAAATGGAGACCTACACAATATTACGCAGTTTTAATGTTACGTGTGATTGGTGTATGTGGCACATGCTGTTTAGAGAAACATCATCTCCAGCAGACTATCATAAGGCTGAAAAATCAGAAACATGGCCATAAAATAAGGTTTATCAAAAACCTGGTGACACAGGTGTCTATGATTGGAAATAAAATAGTCTCATTCGTGGCTGCCAAAGACAGCAACAGCATGAATTCTCAAGTGTATAAAAGCACCTTAACTGTTCAACATTTAGTACTGTATGTGTTCTGCTATACAGTAATCTGGATCGTAGTACAAAGGTGGGGCTTGAACACCATTAAGCATGTACTTTACTACTTCAGATTTTACTGAAGCTTACAAAAGCATGCCAAAAATTGTTTCATTCCAGATCTAGAAGAGCATCACCAGAAAAGCTATTAAGCATCTGGGACTCATCCAGAGTCACAGAGTTTAGACAGTTATTGATTAGAATTGCAACCAATTACAAAACATAACCATTTTATTTAATGCTAATTTGTTAATTACTAATGACATCATAATAATGGTCATTATGCATTAAAAGGACTGTGTCCTATCCACATCTATCTTTATATAGATATGTAATAATATAGATACCCTCCAATTACAGATAGCACTGTTCAGTGTATCCTCATAGGCTTTCATTCCAAATCTGCATATATGTATATAATCTGAGAATGTTCAATGAGACAGAGGTAGAGAGAGCACGAGAGAGGGCGAAGGAGAGAAAGAGAGAGAGCTCAGCGTGACTACAGACTGCCTGAGTGGAGCAGGCTGCCTGCAATTAAGGTGAAATCAGGGAGAAATCTGCACTGCCTTGATAATGAGCCTCGTCTGAATTATTAACGAGAGTTATTCCCCCAGGACTCAGTCTCCCACTGAGCCCATCAACACACACGCACATGCGCACGCTCACACACTCACAAACACACAGACATTCACATGAATGTAAGTGCACACACATACACAGACACACACACAGAGGTAGGTAACACAGCATACTGAATGAGCTGACACACACACACACACACAAAACCTTTAATATCCACAGAATTTTAGATATACAGAATGCCCACACACAAAAGAACCCTTCAAGGCCCACTGTGTGAAAGGTCATAAAAAAAATCACAGAAGCACACAGTTTTTTATGCCCAATACTTTAGATTTCTAAACAAAAATTTCACTTTAATTCATATTGTGCCCAAAATCCTTTAAGTAGCACTTAACATACTGAACATACACTGAGGAGCAAATTAAGAATTTATTTCATAGGAGAATGGCCTGTCCTTGGTTCTTATCCAGTTGCAACATTTCCTGACCGCTTCATGGCACCTGGCCATAGAATCTTTTTTTAAGAAAGTCAGAAGGTGAAGAGCACATGGTCTTTTTATAAGAAGTTTGGAATCATCAGGGGTTGACTTATGGTTTGGATAACTGGACAGATTTTTCCAAACCATTCTGGAGCACTACATAATTTATCTTCTATGACGACTCACACACTCCTGCCTGTGTGTGAGCAGGGTAAAAGGCAGAGCTCGGGAAAATAATGTTAGGCGCAATGAGGCGAGCTGCACTCAAGGCCTACACTTATGGTTCTGTGGGTCCGGTGTACCTCAGGGGTCTGCATACAACCATCTGGTTGGCACTCAACCACACATTCTTCTGTTTGTTGGTTTCTTGGAATTTGCACACAATGCAGTTTATTCTCCTCACACATTATAACACTTCATATACAGCAAGTGAACAAAGACAACGATGGCCAAAACAGTCATTCCGACTTAATCACCCTCTCCACGGTCAGCCGTAGCCGCCTGCCTGCTTTCCAACTCCCAGTTACTAGTATGGCTGCACTCTAAGCTTGGCATGGTCATGTGTTAGTCTGTGCTCTTTGTGCTCGTAAAGTCTTGGTGCAGCAGTCCAATCCAAAGAGCCAGAAAAAAGCACCAAATCTGAGAAGACACATCAAAACCTCACAACACAAAACCCTCCAGAGCAATAATTTAAAAAATGAAGGAAGTAGCAGCAGTAAAAAGCAGCAATTATGCAAGAGCAAATCCTGATCAAACAATCAGGAAATCCTGGTCCTGGCTCACTTTCTGCATTGCACATCTTAGAGTTTGCACCAATATTTAACTTTTTAAGTAATTGAAACTAATATGTTAAGCCTAACCAGAGAGCAGTGCATTTTAAAGAGACTAATCTAGTTTACTCAAATTACTCACAGATGAAATATTCATGAGTAACTCAAATATTCTATGACTACAGAGAACTGGGATTTGAGTCTGAGTTCTGCTCTGGCTCTGCAACATCCTGTCTAATCTGTGCACCATGTGTGGCTTTGAAGACTAGTAAGAAGCCATGTGAAGCCAAAGGCTATGTGTCATGGCTTGGATGAGTCCAGTGGAGCCATTGATGCTCCCTTTGAGCAAGGTATGTGACCTCAAAAGATGACATAATCTCCATGTAATGGCACTCATCAGGAAATATATTTCTGTTTCTCACTTTGTTGCTTCATCTTCATCATTTCGCACCTCTGCTTACTAGCACAAATGAAATATAGATAGTTTCACTCACACACAGTGTAACCACTTCAGCATGCTAAGAGTCCATTTGCAAGAACTGTGTGTTATATGACTCATAAATACTGCACCACAAAAGCATTTGGGTTATGGTAAACCCAAACGGCAAAAGTGAGATCTGCCCTATACTATAATGTATAGATCTTATACACTGAGGTTCCAGAAAAACTGGTATAGCAGTTAATATTTGGTACGTCCCGCATGGGGTCTGAGAGGCAGAGGAAGCAGAGTCTTCACACTGATGTTTGTTGAGGCCCCAACATTGAATGTTACTTGAGGCAGCGTGAAATGATAATTGCCAGACGACGCTGGTCACCTAGAGGTTTTTACGGCTGCTGGAATTTTGCTAGAATTCTTGCAGTCACGGTACACCCTTGAAATGCTCATACATGAAAATCCAAACTTTGCTTCTACCTCCAGAATACTATGACTCATCTCACGAGCTGTAACTATTAAACTGTACAATCACTTGCCATTCTCACAGTGGACACAGCACTAGAAGCTTCCATGGATGTAAAACAGGCAAACGGAGGCAAACAATGATGTGCATAGGTGCCATCGCTAGTATTTTGCATAGGCTGTGTATATTTATTTGGATCATCCATCCATCCATCCATTATCTTAACTGCTTATTCCTATTCAGGGTCAGGGGGGAGTCAGTGCCTAGCAGGCAGCTTAGGGCGCAAGGCAGGAACAACCCTAGACAAGGCGTACACACACACACACTCATGCACACACTCACGGCACTTTAAAGACACCAATTACCCTAACATGCATGTCTTTGGACTGTGGGAGGAAACCGGAGTACGTGGAGTAAAACCATGCGGACACAGGGAGGACATGCAGACTCCCCACAGGACCCGGACTGCTCCACCCGGGGACTGAACGATGGTGCTACCCGCTGAGCCACCATGTCACCTTATTTGGATCATGTCTTACTGAATTGTGTTTTATTTAAAATCATAACAACAATTAACATATACTGTTATATTAATAATAAAATGATTTGAATATTTAGAATAGACTCTGTATTCCCCTCTGTGTTTCAGTGTTACCTTCTCTCACAGTCTCTTATCACTGACTTGCTTGCTCTCATTTTGACAGACTGCATGCAATAGCAGGCTGCTGACCCTTTGCACTGTTGGCCTGTGCTCATACCTAAAGACACATTATAAATAACACTCTCGTCACTTCAGATTAGAGCGTCTGACTGACTACTTGGCACATGCTCTGACCTGACTTGCAATCCCCTAGCACCAGAACACCGGCGGTCAGACACTCATACACTCCATCACTTGCACTCTCCCCCTCTCCCTTTCTCTCTCTCTCTCTCTCTCTCTCTCTCTCTCTCTCTCACACACACACACACACACACACACATGCTTAAAGCAAAATATTTCAGATATTTGTACAAAAGAAAAGAAACCACAGCACACTGCAGCAAAAGCAATTAGCTAATCTGACTCTTGTATTGTCACAAACATCTACAAAAATCAAGATGTACTTTCTTTCTTTCTTTTTAAATACTTTCCTTCACACTTGCCCTTGTACACAGAAATGAAAACATCTGAGCAGCACATAATCCGCAGTGATAGCATGCTGTCAGACTGATCAGAGGATCCCCCTACACACACGTCCACAGAATATGACACGACTTCCGAAGCAGTGTCAGTAGGACTCAGCCAACACATGGCCAGCATAAGCACACCGCAAGCAGAACAGCAGTGGCTCAGCGGTTAAGGTTTTGTACCAGCGATCCAAAGGTTCTGGGCTCAAATCTCAGGAATTCCAGGGCACTATGGCTTCTGGCTGTCAAGACAGCTCTGCTAAACTGAATGTTTGCATTGTCTCACGCTGTGAAAATGTAAAACAAGCCCACAGAAAACATGCAAATCTGATGAGGCACAATTGCCAGTACTTATACACTAAAATACACCTGACCTCCTAAACCAGAGCACAGGGACAAAGGTCAAGCTGTATTTATCAAATTATTTAACACTTGTTTTTTGTTACACAGGAGCAGTGTCGTAATATAGACTCCGTCACACAGAGGGTCCACACTGTCAAATAAAATAATCCAGAACTTTATTAGACTTCCTGTTCTCAGAAAGACTTATTATACAGCAATTTGCCTGCTGCTTTTAAAGACATTTTTTGAAGTGTTCTTCTTACAGTGAATACTGCCTCTCAAGTGCTAATCATACATGAGCTGCAATAGAAGGAGTTCAGGGAGTAATTTGGTGCTATTTAACTAAGATAGATCATCACCCATAAATCACCAATGAGGTACTCATCATAAAAAGCGAGTGTGTTAGTCAACACCACTTAGGACATGTCAGTTTGAAAGGTCCCTTCAGTATGCAGCCTATATGCAGCTATATGGCTGTGTTTAGGGTATATTTTTGAAATACTATTTATATGGTTTCTAACGGAAACAGGGTCACATCTATAACTGAGCACAAGCATGCTTTTAAAAGCATGCCTAATCACCTTCATTACCTGGGCCCAGGCTATGTCTGGACAAGCTCTAAAAACTGCTGCAGTAGTAGACTAACAGTGCTTGTGGTAAACCCCTTAATTTGCCCTTATGCAAGCTTGCACTGGGACAGTAGTGCTAAAGATACAGAGGCCACTCTGCGGTTGGCTGGCAAAGAGTCTTGTCACAGTGCAGGGATAATGGAGCTCAGACACCTGTAGACACACCTCAGCACTCATTGTTTAAACTAGACAGCCTCACATTAGACCCAGGTACCTAGGCTAGGGGAAACTACAAGTCCATTGAACACTTATGGGTTTGGATTTATGCTCAGTTATTTTTTTTTTCTTCCCACAACCCACAGAGTGGTGAGCCACAGTGCTGTGGTTCTTCAATGCACGTTTGTCTCCCATCATTGGACATTTCAGAGCAGTCAACCTATCACTACTGACAGTGAGTAAACAGACTAAATATAAGTCTGGTCTCACTGTATATGAATGTGTCAACTGAAGTAATAAAACAGACATCATGTCTTTATATTTTATCCCAAATGGTTTGTTATATCTTTATAAATCACGAACTGACATAACCTTGTCAGCATGACTAAGCTGCAAGATAGAGGGATCCTACAGGAGTGATCTTGGCCCACCTTAGGGATACAGTGCATGAGTGTGGCCTAGGTATCTGAAGCATTCAGGTGTTCTGTGGAATGTCCCAAGGCTTGTTTATCACTTAACTTCCTTCATCAAATTTACATTAAGACTTGTTCCGCACAAAATGGCAATGAAACATGGATTTAGCGATGCCCCAAAGTACAGAATAATTGCTGTTGTTGTTTAATGAATGGGTTGTATAATTCTTCGGACAGCCTACTGCTTACAAAGTCGCCTGCTATAGCTGGCTGTTGGAAGCAAACTGTATTAAGCATCACTTTATTCCATTTCATATTCTCATTTGTGCTAAAGAATGATAGTAATAATAATGATGACTATGCTTTTTAGTAGATTATAGCTGAACCTCTAAAACTAATTCACCATACATAAAAAGACTTTAATTGTTTATCAATGAGAATATGAATATGAAATAGAAAAGTGGTGTGATTTCACAATTTGGTCTGGAATGTTTTGAATAATTAGTCAGATGAGTTTAGGTAGGGCAGTGTGATGTGTGGATATAGGGATGACTGCTAATGAGTGAATATATTACTACAGGTGTCCCGAGCACTTCTGACACTAATCACTGGACGTGTGTCTTTACAAAATATTTAGTTCTTCTTGAGCATGGCAGTAATCCTCAAGGAGAACAAGCAACAGACAAACTTCTACTGTTCTTTATGCTTGATGTTGGAGTGGCCTATGAAAACGAACTCTGTTAATAGACTAAAGAACAAAATACGATACAGATGCAAGCCAAAAAGTTATAATTCAAGAATAACATTTAATTATTTCATAAACCCGTCTGGTGCTTACAGCCTAGTGAAGCTGGGTACGCGTGCACGTGCGTCTTACCTTCCATCCGGCCGAGCTGTTGCTGTCTCCTTTATCCTTGAAATAAGGTACGAATCGCACCATCCAGTCGTATATCTGCGACAATGTGAGCCTTTTCTCGGGCGTGCTCTCGATGGCGCGGGTGATCAGGTCTGCGTACGACAGGTTCCCCCACGCGTTGCGTCGTGAAGTCTTGGCTTTGCGCAGCTGCCCGGCGACATCGAGTGCAGCGCCGGTCAGACATGGTAATGGCGCGGCTCCGGGTTCGCGCTTCACCTCAACCAGGTTCACACTCTTCCTCCCCGATCTGCACGGCGGCCCGATCTCGGCTTCCGTCTTCAGCAGTGGACAAGGGGCTCCGTTGAGCTCTGCGGCTGCAGGGAAGTCCTCGGGACACGGCGGCGGCCAGGTGCACGAGCGCGGCCGGCTGCGCGGCTCTAAATCCGCGTCCAGGTCAAGTGCACGCGTATCCAGCTCCTCGTCTTCCACCATCATCGTCCAGAGTAATAAATTAGATGGAAGCGTGACTCCGCGGCGTCCACACTATCCGTCACCTGAGCCCAAATGTCTACTTCAGTAGGAAGACAGGGAACCGGCGAGCGAAGAAACACAGCATCTCGGATTGACAGCTCTCAGAAACCGACGCGGAGAAACGATTTTCGATCAGACAATCTTAGACATTCCATGTTCCTGTTAAAATGACAGCACGACCAGTCTGAGTAATCCACAAAGCACATCTACGCTACAGTCAGTCCAGATTAAATGCACTCTGTTTAGTGATTTGCAGAGCTTTGTGATCTGCTCGGGTTTTTAATTAAACCGGGTGCAGCAACAGATGATATCTAGGATGCGGCCAGGCTGCGATTTATCCTAAGCGCTCTGAAAAGTTGCATCTTTACTTTCTATCAAGGAGGTCAAGGGTGGAGAAGTCCGCGATGAATCATTATGCCATGGCCACTGATTAGAGCAAGAAATTCTTCAGTCTGAGTGAAGTATGCACGGCCATGCGTTCATTATCAGCCTATTTATGGAGACAATTGCGTGGCTCAAATCGAGTCCAGATTCCCCTTAGTTTAAAAGCTCAGGGTTTTACTCTTCATTGCCTGAGCAGGTCTCCTCTCTTCGCTGTATCACTTTCGGTCCGGTGAGATCCCGTTCACGCGCCGCTACGCTCGGCCCTTTCGGCGGTTGTAAGAGGATGACGCACCGGCGGTGTGGAGTTAAAGAAACGCAGCTCGCCCATAATTGGCCAGTGAGGAGGGTGCGAGGCCATGCCCACCTATTGCGACGGAGGAGATTAACGGTGAGCAAATGCTTGAAGATGTTTCGATCGATGATGCTCTATCCGTCTTCGTCAAACAAATCCCAGATTTACAGTCATGAGCTTTGAGTGATGGAAGTTTCCACAGACGTCTCTGTATAATCACATGAAGAGCTGCATGCCCCGCGCGTCTCCACTCACAGATCTTAAAGGCTTCCTCTAAAAACTGCTTGCAGTCGTATGCAACAGAGCACGCGTCATAATATCAGCCTATACACACATGCACACTTTCAGAAAATGAAAATAGGTCTAAACTCTACCTTAATTTATCCTTAGAGTGGTACCCACAAATGTACATATTTGGTACCTTTAATATGTTTACCTGGAAACGTAGGTAAAATTATTTAAGGCATAAGCCTACAAATGGACAGTAATTAGTTTTTGGAGTGAAGCTTTAAAGGTACACGACGCTCATCTTTCCAGAGAAACAGAAGTGTTACAAAATGTGTGAGGGCCCAGTCCATCGATAAGGAAAGATACAGTTTGCTACCGTTAATGTCTGAGATTGTATAGAGGAAATTACAACAGCATTGCAGTTACTATAGGTAGATATCCTGTAGGATCAAACAGTGCCTGGGCTTGATAACCATCAAAACAGCCGTTTTTAGTCTCTCTGGAAAAGTAGAAAAATGAACCAGTAGAGTTCATTCAGCACACAGGCTGTTCTTTCACTGGTGTGACTCAGGTAACTCATTTAAGCAAAGGAAGCCCATTGTTACACTTTTAAATCAATTTACCTTTTCCTATACTTTTTGGCATACACATAATTAATAAACATTATTAAACATTATTTATATTATTGGGTCTTAATGGATTATTATTAATTCTAATAACAATAAATTATTAATACATTTGAATTATTAATAATTAACTACAAAATTAATTTTTATAAATAAATTATTGTATGCACTTGTGTCTGAGGGTGTCTGTGTGTGCATGAGCTCTGCATGCCTTTCACATAATACACCATTTTAATACATCAAAAGTACAGTTTTCTTATGCCTAAATATCACATAGAAACCCAATCTTCTGTGTAGTGCGTAGTGTTTGGGGAAGCCAAGGCCCAAAACATTGCAGTCGGTGGAAAGGCTAGGAAAATACGCCTAAAAAAACTGCATGTAACAGTTCATCTTACTCTATACATATTGTACATTTTATTTGATATTGTTTAATATTTATTTTATTTTAAAAATCTAGAAATACTTTTTTCAGACTTGATCAGATGGTAAATGTGTGTTCCGTCGAGCTACAATGAAAGCTCTGTCTATTGAGGATAAAACCCAAAGCATTTCGACGTTCCACAAGTGACAAAAGTCACCACTTCCTAAATCCACAAATCGTCCATACACAAGCATGAATTCTTACCCATCCCCACCCAACACACCTATGATTTGGACACAGTTACACAATACACCTGGTGAATCTTCAGTGTGTGGTGCCATTTACAACTGTTATTGCACATGCTAAACATAGAGCAGGTATGAGGTGTTCTGATGAGTCATACGCAACCTGGAGTTCAGCACTCTCTTGGGATTTGGGTACCGCCAATTTAGCATACCACAGTCTATATTTCGCATCTAATAACATACCAACCAAAAGAATCTTTAGGTGTTGCTGATTACAAAAGGCACTTTTAACGTTGGGTGTATTGAGGTACGCAGAACAGTTATTGACGTAAGCCCAGTTAAGATAGTCAGAGATAAGGTCAACTACATGCACTAAACTGTTAGGATTATTGAACAAAACAAACGCATACATTGAAAGCCCAATTCGAAAGGATAGTGGAGGCTGCAGACCAGGGCTGAGCGTGTGAGCATCACCAGGAATAATGCTTCACACACTCCTTACCAGACATTCCAGCAGGATTGGCTTGGGTGTTAATATACCCAGAACAGTGTTGCATTCAGCAGAAGATTAACCCACTGGCACTACAGGCAGGGATGTATCAGAATAATATCAAGATATTTTCTAAATTGGTTTTTGCCATACACATGACAAGTAATGCCTTTCACATATTACATAATTTAAATACATCAAAACGTGTGAGTTTATTATTCAAACGCCAAATATCTCCTGTTTAGTGCCTAGTGGTTG
>JAOVYV010000045.1:18491530-18505364 GCA_025674545.1 Hassar affinis | reverse complement strand
CACTAGGGCCACTTTAGAGACACCAATCAACCTAACGTGCATGTCTTTGGACTGTGGGAGGAAACCAGAGTACCTGGCGGACAGGGGGGCAGACTCCACACAGAAAGGAACCAGACCCGGGGATCGAACCCAGGACCTTCTTGCTGTGAGGCGACAGTGCTACCCACTGAGCCACCGTGTCGCCCCATGGATCAATTATTCAGTTGCAAATTAAACACGTATTGTAATGTAGCTCACTACATTTACGAGACATGGTGTTTTGGGGACAGGTCACTTTATTCTGAATAATTCAAAACTGCCACTTCATTTTCAGTCAGGATGGCTTCTGGCACCTACATGAGCCTCTTCGGGTCAATTTTCTCCAAGTGAACCAGCGGCTTAAGCTGCTCTGCAAAGCTGCGCATGTCCTCAGATACGGTGTCCTGTCCAGCTGGTGCCAACACACTAAGTTCCACTAGGTAGGACAGCGACAGGGGTTCAGTGTTGTCCGTGTTGCCTGGCACGAGCACTCGAGAGAGTTTGCTCACGACCACCTTGAGGGCCCCTTTGCGGAAAATATGCCCTTTGGCCACAAACTCGTGATCCATTCGGAATCCCATCTCATTGAGAAACTCAGGCAGACTATGCGAGGCCGCGACATCCACACAGTTCCGCACCAAAGCATGACGACTCTTATCACCCACCTCCGGCTGCCCGAGGTAACGGAGGTGCCAGGGAGCAGTAGGGTGAGCGAGCGACCGTCTGGCTCGCAGGATGAATGGATTTCCTTGCTGACCTTTCAGAAGGTAGACCAGCTCATGATCAGCAAAGCTTTCTGGCTCGATGTTGTCACATAAACCTCTAAGCCGATGGAGCAGACTCTCCAAGGACTGATCCAGTACACTGCCTGTGGAAAAGTATTGCAAACAAATGTATACATTATAAAGAGGTGCCAACATCTACAGTTTAGCCCTAGCATAACCTACAGTAATACAGAATACCCCCGAAAACTTTTCTGCCATTTCGGTTAAAACAGCTGTCAGTCAAATAAATTTCACCTGATGGAAAAGCCAGATCATTTAATGGTAAAAGATACAGCACAGGACAGATGCATTTATCTTAGTAAGTTGTTAGATTCACCTTACCTCAACTCAGGGGAGCATGTGCTACCAAAAAAAAAAACAGTCTGGCTAAACAAAGTGGGAATATATAAAAGGGTAAACTCCATGAACTGCCCATTGTCCATTGGCATCTCAATGGACTTCAAAGCCACTCCACTAAATTCGTTTCTCTTGAGCCATTCAGAAGTGGACGTACTTGTGTGCTCTGATTCATCATTCTGCTGTAGAACCCAACTGTGCTTAAGCTTTAGGCCACAAACTGATGGGCGGGCATTCTTCTACAGGATTTTCTGATAGAGAGCAGAATTTATGGTTCCATTAATTGTAACAAGTTGTGCAGGTCAACAAGCAGCCTCAGACCATCACACTACCACCACCATGTTTGGTACATATAGTGGAATGCCATCTCACCAGATGTAACAGAAGCCATGTCTTCTAAAACATTCCACCCTTCACTCATCAGTCCACAGTATATTATCCTAGAAGTCTTGATGTTTTTGGGCAAATGCAAGACAAGCCTTGATGTGCTTTATGATCAGCAATGGTTTGTGCTTTGCAACTCTCCCATGGATGCCATTTTTGCCCCGTGTTATTCTTTTCGTGGAACCATGCACATCGTGACTGTAACCGAGGTAAGTGAGGCCTGCAGGTCTTTAGATGTTCATCTGGGTTCTTCTGTGACCTCCTGGAAGAGTTACTGATGTGCTCTTGGTGAAACTTTGGTCAGCTGTTCACTGCTGGGAGGGTTCACCAGTGATCAAAGTTTTGGCCATTTGTGCAACAGCTTTCTCTGTGGTTCAATGGAGACTCAGAGCCTCAGTAATGGATTCATAACCCTTCCAGTGACTTTCTTTAGCATCTGCTTTTGTATCTCTTTAGAACGTGGCATCATGTGTTGCTTTTTGCAAACATTCGTCCATTTAATATTTCTATAGTATTTAGGCTTGTTGTAAAAAAAATGTATATATTTTTGGAGGGGTTTTTTGGTTTTCCGTTTGGATAGACAAGTTGCTTATGACATTTTACATTCATGTCAAGAAAATAACTGCAAAAAACTGTTATACTTTACTGATACTCAGATCTTTACAAATATGTTGAACAACAGTAAATAAGTTTCACTAGAGTTAAAAGTTTTCTATAATGCCCAACATAGACACGTGGAGCAGACTGCAGACTGGACATGCACTAAATAAACTTTCTAATAATGATGTATAGTAAGCTTATACACAGAGATAGGTGTTTATACTTATTACACTGATAGATCAGTTTATGCCACAGGTTCGCATCCCTAGTACTTATGGAATGGACATTTGGGGTTCGTCTTGCTCCAGCAGCTCTTACTGACCTGTGTGTGTTACAGCTTACACACACACACTACAGACAAACACTAATGAAATGTGCAGAACAGGATCAGGACCAGCGTGGGGAATCTGACAGCTATACAGTAAGCATGTAGTCATCTCATCCAAGCTCAGGGTTTCATGGTTACAAAATCAGTTTCTGTGTTTTTATCTGGGCTTACTATCATGTTTGAAGCGGAATCACGACACTGTGCTGCACTCTGGCGCTATAATACCGTAACTGCGGGTTCCTGGAACACAGCATTTTTAAAATCAGCAGTTTAATTTAATACATTAATAAAATAATATAACTCACCTTGTAACAAGTACTCCATCATGTTAATTGTGCCCCCTGTAACAGGCATGACGGTGACCGGTGGCGCTTCCATCGCTCAGCTGCTGGCCGGGCTGGTCCGCGCTGCTAATCTCACAGACAAGCTAACCAGATAAACGCACACGTTCAACATACAGGCAGCCAAATAATGCTTATTTATTAACTTTCGAGGCAAAACAAAGACACCGGCATTTCACTTTATATTTACCGAAACCTTCAGAGTCCTGGGGCAGACTCGCAGTCCTGCAGCGTTACTGCGCTCTGATCCGCTCACACACACAGCGGGGGAGAGGAGGCCGCGCCGCCTGCACTGAAGTCAGACAAGTCAGCGATCATCAACCACTACGGAGGACTTTTACAAACCGAAAAGGTTTTATATTCTTCATGAAATGTCTTTTATAAAGATATATGTGACTTAAACCCGCGCCACACTCATTCATCTGTATATAATAACTACCTAAACTAGCTGGTTAATTTTAGCGGCCTTTATCACGCGCATGTTCAGTTGATATCCATCAGGGTTGCCAGGTCCCACAAAAATATGAAAACTGAAATTAGATTGAGTATACGAGGTCTGTCCGGAAAATAACGAGAATGAAATTCTCTTAGGGGCTCAAGGAGATGGAGCCTTCGCAGTGCCCAGACGTGTGTGTTTTTGTGAAACCCTTCTGAAGTGCCGCACTGGAGCACTGGAGCAATGCAAGTGAGTTTCATAGAAAATGTTAGATTGTTTAACAAGAGAGTCCAATTTCCTCATGGGTGTTTGAATACGATGAGCAAATCGAAAAATCAAGTCACTGTTCATTCTCAAGGGATCGTCCATAAAGAATTCATAGCAGAAGGTCAAGATTAAAACATGGTTGAAAGGCCATGAATGAGATGAACATCCTCACACCACCTTCACAATATCAAACCAACAATGGCAGAGGTGTTGGGAGTATTGTGTGCATTTACAAGAATCATATTTTGAAGGTTATAATATTGAATTGTAAAAGTTTTCAGTAAAAAAAAAATATAATTGTCATTACTTTCCAGACAGATGTACTAGTAAACTATACTGTATTGTAAAGTGTACTATATTGCATATTTTTTTACTTTGTTTCCAAAGTTACTTTTCCAACAGAAGATTAAATGTTACAAACAAATGTTTGTATGTCAGTAAAGAAAGCAGCATATTACATAACAAACCAGTTACAGACAAAATGCTTAATGAAGGCTGGACAGTCAAAGTGTCCAAAATCTGTGTCAGATTCTCCAAAGATGCTCTGTAAAAAACAACTAATTACAGTAAGGTACTGTAAAGCAAAGATTCCTTCAAAAATAATGTGTAACATGTTTCTGCATAAAATTCTGTAGGCTACAGTGCAGTAAACTGTTATAAATTAATGGAAGTCAGTTTCTGGTGTGCTTTTTTTCTTGCACCGTAGCCTCAGGTTAAACGTGTGCAGTTTTATAAGGAAATTAGCTGGTACGTTTTACTGAACGTCATGGAGAATCTGCCACAGCTTTTCTGGAGACTTTGACTGTCTGACTGACTTCTTTTTTTGCAGCAAACCCAGCAGCCTTCATTATGTGTTTTGTCTCAAAAGGGGTGTTATGTAATGTGTCACTTCCTTTACTGACATACAAACATATTGCTGTAACATTCACATTTTTTTTTGTTTGAAAAGTAATGTTTGATATATATATATATATCACTGTCCACTTTACACATTTACACATTCACAAATGTGTCCACTGTACACATTTGTACACATGCTCAAAGTTTCTGTTGTATTTTAGGCAAAAATATTTGTCTTGTAACATGCTTGTGTTTTCTTATGGCAGTAGATTTAAGCACAACAGTATTACAACAGTAAATTGCAATTTATATAATAAACAGGACATTTTCTAATAACAAGCTCCTAAGTAAAATGAACATAATACAAACAGGACCGTTAGTTTCGCATCATTCGCAACTTTCCACTGATCAGTGTAGTAGTTCATAGATGACGTTTCCCTGCATGTGACTAATGCATCTCAAGAGAGGGTCAAAAAGCAGTGTGGTTTTTGAGTGGAAAGTGCCCATAGTACTTGACACACTTAGACACACAACAGCTCACAAGCAGTAAGCGACATGGGGGAGGCGTGAAGTGGGGTTTTTTACCCAAAATCACGTGCTATATATTCTTTACTGATTTTTTTTAACTGTTCAAGCCCTCTTAAGTGCAAGGTGTGAAGTGCATCAATAATATACAACACAAGTGCTGTAACACCTTCATCCCACACTGTACAATGTCATGACTACATATGATGATCTAATACAATATCATTTGCACATCACTTTGCACTTTATTCCCCATGATACCTCATTGTCTCTTTGGCACTTCATATGATTTATAAAAAAAAAAGCTGTGAATTGAGATAAAGTGAATTGAGATATGTTTGTAATTTAATATCTAAATTATAAATGAAATAATATCTACTTTTTTGAGACAATCTAAGTCTAATCTAAAAGGAAAATGACAAAATCTTCATAATCCAAACACACACTCACAGCTAGGGGCAATTTATTGTAGCCAATCTACCTACTAACATATTTTTGGCAAGGAAACTGGAGAACCCAGAGGAAACCCATGTGGACACATGCACACAGATACACAGATCTGTGCACAAATTGTTTTGTCTCAGACACATTTGTATCATTTCAACTATCTTCAGCCATTTATGAAAATCTGTATATAGTATGTGATCCAAAAATAATTTAAAAGTTTTTTCCTCTGTTCTAAAGCAAGCAAGGACACACCATGTCATAGTGAACAGGATAATCTGATAAACACCTGACATTAAAACCATTATTTGCCCATAATCATATGTCCTCTATTGTCTCACTGTTCAAGTCCACTTGAGTGCAACATGTGAAGTACGTGAATAATATCACCACTAGTGCTGGTGCACCCACCCCACACTGTGCAATGTCAGGACTGCGCGTGAGTAATAACAGGATTGTAGTATTACTTCCACCAGAGATCTAACAGCAAAAAGTGTGGGGAGAGAAAACCTCAGTATATTACATTATAACTAAACCACCTCCTACAGCTTCATACACCCTTTGCTTAAATAGTAGAGTTTGATGAAATTGGTGTGTTTCTTGGAAACCTTTATTTATTTGTTTGTTTGTTTGTTTGTTTTTCAAGTTTAATGTCATGTTTTACATAGAGTAGTTGCATTCTTGACAGGAGAGGTTAGTAGAGTTTTCAGACTCATCAGTGGGGGAATTTAGTATCTAATGTACATGTTTTGTGTGTGTGTTTGGGGCTGACGGTATGGGACGAGATGGGATGGGACTACCCCTGGAAGAAATGGGGAGAACATAGAAACTCCACACAGAAGGGACCCAGGTCATCTACACAGGAACTGGGTAACTTCTCGCTGTGAGGCAGCAGCACTACTTACTGTGGATGCCACCCTTTTGTAAACTTAGATTACATAGGAATCATAAAACAAGCATAAGTGAATCAAAATAAGTTTATTGTTTAGTGAAGTGATACAAATGATTATATTCTATTGAAATAAAAAAAATTGTCTAAATCAAATGTGATAAAATAAAGAACAAAATCTTCATCATCTTCAGTTACCACTTCACCCTGGTTACTGTTATAGTGACACCAGATCCCATCCCAGGAGCACTAGGAGCGTAGTAGGGACAGGTGGTGGATCAGACAGCATGGGGAGCAGTCCATTAAAGCTTACCATGCACACACATTTGCATCTAGGGGCAAGTTAGTGTAGCTGTGTCCAATCCATCTACCTGATATTATTCATATAATATTGGCTACTAGAAAGGTTTTATGGAGGAAACAAATCACACTTTTGGTTTCCTATTTGGTTCTGAGAGTGAGCATTAATAAGTCATTTAATAGCCACTATTTGCATTTACATTTACATTTATGGAATTTAGCAGACGCTCTTATCCAGAGCGACTTACAAGAGTGCTTAGTCATTAATTTGGAATATCCAATGCTATTGGATGGACATTGAAATGGACTATTATTGGGATTGTTTCATCTCAGTTTGTAACAGTAGTACTGTAATTAACATCTGCTGCAACCTTTCAGCACTGGCATGTCTTCCTTGTTTCAACACAGACATTTATCAAAATAAATATATCCAAAATTCATTCAAAAGTCATATTTTATTCTGTCTAAAGCAAGCAAGGACACACCATGTCACAGATAAATCTTCACTTGATAGTGAACACAATAATCTGATAAAACATTTACATTAAAACAGCAACCAAAGATGAATTTGCATTTCAATAAATAATATTAATTCAGGACCAAAGCGTAACAATCAAATATTATTAGTAACACAATATTACACAATAATAATGCGTTTAAAAGTGCATTATAGAAAAGCTGCCATTTCTTCTACACTTTAATTAGACTGTACACACACTCAGTGTCAGATGTGATGACACTGTGCTGTTGATATCTCCCAACGTGGGGAACAGAGTAAATCACCTGAGACTCACTGTCCTCCTTTAGAGATGGAAATAAAGACACAATTACACCTACGTTAGTTTTAAATGTAATTTCATTTAGGTACAAAAAGTGCAGAGCAATAGAATGATGAAGGGTCTGTCATGACAGTTACCTTTGAATGTCCATTTGCTCTTCTACTACAGTTTTTGTCTGCATTTTAAAAAGAAAAGTGTAAGATTTATTATACACAAATCTCTCACAGACATTTCTCAGAGATCTTGTTTGTGTAAAATGTTTTGCTTCTCACCTGCCCTCTGTCGTGCACATAAAAATATCAAAAGAGCTGTGATGATGATGACAAGAAGAGCTGCAGAAATGCTTATTATTGCAGCTACAGGGGGACGGCTGCTGTACAAGTCGTCTTTAGTAATGGATGAAACAGCATCTGAAAATGAATTGAGTTTGAATAAGCAAACATTTTTGAATTCATGACCGATTTTCTTTAAACCATCAATAACAATAATATAAATGTAATCTCTTTTTTAATATTATCAAATGCTTTTTTATATATTTTTAAATCCAAATGTCCTTTACATACACATGAAGTCAAAACAGCATATTTTAAGATCATCATATTTTAATTAAAACTCACATTTAGTACAAATCATAATTATATTTAACATGATTTAACAAATCACCAAACACCTATGAATAGTTTCAGATTACTCCCATCATATATTAGATATTTTAATTATAAAGTATAATATTTAATTTCCAAGACTATTTACATGACTGAGCAGTAGCAGTGGCATCCTCAGGGCTGAATGTGTGTGTCTCCACACCTCTGCTCAGCAGCCTGCAGCTCAAAGAGCTCTTTGGCTTCTTCACTTTCCCAATAATTGAGATATTCCATGTATCTGTTCCTACAACAGCTGAACCTCCTTCATCTGTGTCCATATCTACATCACAGTACAGGGTACAGTTCTGCGGAGAATCAGTCAGCTTTACCGCCCTGACTGTGAAAAGTGTTAACATAAAGAAATAATCACACATCAGAATTTCACACTGCACACCAGAACCCTTCTGTTAGATTATTAAATCACACTGTAGTCAACATGTCTTGTATATATTAGACTGTAATATATTGTACATGTATAGAGCTTAGTTCTGTAATTATGTAATGTAACATGCACATTTACATACAAGTTTATTGTTTGTTTAGAAAAAAGTTAGAATTAATTCATAATAATTTAAAATTAAATATAATTCAAAATCAGTAATACTGACAGTCTCAACATGCCAGATTAAGTGAGCTAAATAAATATGACGAATATTCTAGTAAATGCATTGTCATAATACATCATAAAAAAACCTTTTTACTGTTTTTCAACTAAAATTGACAGTTTTTCCTTGTATTTCAAAATGACAGTAAATTATATTAAAATTAAAACATAAACTGTTTATTAAATTGTGTCATGTGATTTAACTAAAAGATCTGTATAAATAGAATACATGAAATATCTGTTTTGTAACAGATGAGACTTTTAACAGTATTTTCTATCGAAAAAAAGAAGCAGCATTTGCTGTAATTTACATGATATAAGAGTGCAGTTAACCTACAATTTACAAAATAAAATGCTTTTATTTATTTTTATTAATACAGTTTATTAATGTATTAATAATGTAAAAAAATTATTTGACAGATTTCTTTTTTCACAACACTTACTAAATTAATAATTACTTATAGTTCATTTAAACCTGGGCTTTTGTAATATACAATTTAATAGTTTCTGTAGGGTTAGTGTTTAAAGTGGTTTTAGATTTATAGTACTTCTAATAACAAAAACAAAAACAGCTAAGAAATGGTGCAAGTTGTTAAGGGAACAGCCTTGTGAGTAGGACAGTGCTAGTTTGAGCCCTGAGAAGGGTTACACAGAAGTGCAGTTGAGCAATGTGTGAGATTGCCACTCAATGTTTTCACATTACTTTCTGATGCCCCAGCTTCCAGAAAATTGCCATTTTTTTACAGTTTGTATTTGCAGCTTATGTTACATATAATTCATGTTTTTTACAGACATTTTCTGCCGCCCCATTCTGCCAGAGAATTACCTTTTTTTTGCAATATTTTTTACAGTGTAGTTACATTTACCTAGAATCAATAAATGAAAATAAGTCATTTCATTATCTTAACCCCTTATTCCTAACATGCATGTCTTTGGACTGTGGGAGGAAACCAAAGTACCCGGAGTAAACCCACGAGGACACTGGGAGGACATGCAGACTCCTCACAGAAAGGACCCAGACCGCCCCACCCGGGGATCGAACCTGGGACCTTCTTGCTGTGAGAATATTATGAAAATAATAAATAATCTCTCTAAAAGAGATTTTTTTTCCTGTAAGGATTTTTATCCATACTGATTTCATTTCATACCTGGGAATATCTGAAATATTTCTAAAACTAGCTTGATTGCTTCAATTAAACTTACCTGTAAGTACACACAGAGCCACAGAACACATTGCCTGCTGTTGTCCAGTTGATGTCTCTCTCCAGTAGCTGTACTTGCCTGCATTAGTTGGCTGAACATCCGGAATGAACAGTATATTTTTATTAGTCAATTCACGGTTTGCAGAAATGGCAGTACTTTCTCCATGTGCTTGAAATCTCCAGTCTGTTTTCAGGGTTAAATTGAAGGGACAGGTAAAACTGAATCGATCACCTTCTATAATAAACTGTCTCCTTAATGGTGTAGAAAATGTGTCTGCAAACAGAAAGAGTATGGCCAGTGCTGCCTGTAACATCTTTTAAACCGACAATCATGTGTAAGTAACTTATATAGCATGATAGATAGACTTCCACTTACCAAACTGAGGTAATAAGGTAATTGGTTTGCCATCAGTACATTTCTCTTTAGATGTGCACACTTGACAAACATACGTCCCCTTGTCCAGCTCAGTGAAAGGACTAATTTCTAAAGAAAAGTTCCTGTGAGTCTTTTTCCTGGCTGACAGATGCTCATCTAGGAAAATGTAGCCCAATGTTTCACGAGCAACAATCGCAAACGCTTTGTCATCTTTTCTGTGTAACCACTTGGCAGTTTTGCGATCACCATAACCATCACATGGTATCATAACTTTGCTGCCCAATGGCACATACTGGACCGAGTCTACCAGACCATGAAGTAAAACAGGAACAATTAGTAAAAAGTGAAATGTCTATGAAAATAGAAATCACACACCCATGAATTTAGCATAGAAGTGTTTTGACTTTATCACTGTTACCACATTACAAAGGTAACGCTTTGTATAAAGCTCATATGCAGAATCAACACTAATTAAATTGTGTCTGAATTTTAGCAGCATTTAAATAAATGCATCTTGAAGCCTTAAAATACAAAGCAATTACTAGTACAAACGTTATTCATAAGACACAAACGTGAACTTAAAATACTTCATTCCTGATCTTTGTTATTACCTACAACATGAGCTCTTCCACATGAGGTACAATTTAATAAAAGAAGACAACAGATAGATACTCATGCAATACATTAAACGCTCATCAGAAATGCAAAAACTTTAAGATGATTCATATTACCAAATTGTTTTACTAAAGTATAACTCTAACTGAGTACATGACAACAAATAATACGAATGAAATGTGATCATTGCAAAACGTATGATTTGATTTTAAATGATTTTAACTAGTTTAGTAGATTTTTATATTGTTCATGCTGGCAATACATTTCTGCTAACTGTTTGTATTGAATTAAAGACAAAGTCAAACCAAAATAAACTAAAGAAAATAAGTGAAGAACCTTAAACAAAATGCTGAGTGATTTTAAAATCGAAATTGAAATGGATATTTTGGATCAGTTTTGTTACTTAATCCTACCTGCCACTGCCCTGTGTGTTTATATTTCAACATTTAATATTCAGAATATTCAATTAAATTCTGTTTATACAAATGCTTATATAATTAATTATTAAATAAAAAAATTATATATTTATGTATTATCTAAACAAAAGAGAACATTGAACTATAGATTTGGTCTGACTATCTAGTAATAACATTTATAGGCATGTAAAAAGAATGTATATATGTATATAAATTTATATATTTTAAAAAAATCCCTTTAGCCCTGTTCCTAGTTCATTTCTGTTTGTGTCTGTTTGTATACCATGAAAAAATGCTGAAGAGTTACTTACCTTGAGTTGAAATAGCCAAACAGCTAGTACATAAGCCCAAGACAACACAAAAAAATCTTCTCATGTTGAAAAAACAAAACATACACAAAGCAAAACTGAAATAGAAAATAAATGGTGAGCAGGTCAGTAGAAACCAATTTTAAATTCATTATTTAACCATTCAATAAATAGACAAATTTCCTAGATAGAATTAAGTAAATAATGCTATTTAATTTAGATACGAATGTTTGTTCATCTCACTTTTTTATGAACTGCGACTCTAGCGTGGGCTGTATGTGTGGGCTTTTCAAACGTCAATGCTGTAAGACCACGGCTGAGCTGAGTTTTGTACTGCAAAACCTCTTGCGTGACTGATGTTTGTTTATATAGAGTTCACCAGCAACCACAACATTAACTGAGTATGGTTTGTTGAAAATAAACAGAGATGCAAAGAGGAAAATTACAGTTTGATAAAGCAGCTAATCACACACACTTATTCGCAACTAGGGTCAGTTTCAAGTAACCAATTTGCTACTAGAAGAAAACCCTAGAATCTGCAGGAAACCAACATGAAAACAGGGAGAACATGCAAAACTCCACACAGACAGCCTCTCAAGCTCAGGATTAACCCAAAACCCAAGAACCCAATTTAGTAATTTCATGCTTTCTGAAAATTTTATTACACTGCTTAAATACATCACAGCCTATACTGGGGGTGTATATATAATATACAGTTATATAAATATTTATATTTATATAAATATACATATATACTGACAAATAACAAATATCAACTATCAAAAATTGTGATGTTTATTTCAGAGAATAAGGGAATACAGGTATTTCTGTTACTTTTTCATTTTATTATATACAAATAAAATAGATCATCTTAAATGTTAATAATATATTTTTTCACAGTAATGTAAATGTATTAAAAGATATGCATATTTGTCTTTGATCTAATCATCAAACCTGTTTAAAAAATATCAAGAATGTTTAGCAGTATTAGACAGCTCTTGCACATTTTGGTTTGTTTGTTTTAATAGGAATTTATATTATCAACAAAGAACCAAGCAATTGCTAGTTGGCTGTAAAATGGAAAACAAAATATTGAATATATACAGTAGTTTCCAGATGCAGGAAACAGACAGCTAACCTGTAAAAATTTCTGGTTGTAGTTTGGATACAATATCATGCATTTCGATCTGAAGAAGAATGAAACATACAAACTAGTTCATTTAATTTTACTGAATGCAGTACACAATATGGTCAACAAATGCATTTTCCACAGGTACTGAATTACACATTGTGAAACTGAATAGTTGAGTGGCTTAGTCGAGGTGTGGAACCCATCTAGGCATCTTTCATCAGCCTTACTGCCAATATATTCATTGTTAGATTTATTACGTTCAACTTAGATCCATCTACAGTTTTCATTCATTCAATTATTCAATTATTCATTCATTTTAAGTAAAAGGCTTACGGTGGTGCACTCTTGTATCCTCAATGTCCATGGTCTCTGACTAAATGTCTTTTTTTCTAGAGCTCAAGAGCAAATGCAGCCATCATAATTATATTTGTATCTTCTACCTCATAGAAGTATAAATCAACAGTTTCCTCTGGGGGTGAATTGAAAGGATGAACAAATGTTCCTCAACCCACAGTTTGAAATATTTTCCTCAACCCACTCAGCACGAGCAGCTTTTCTCTCTAGTCAGGTTTTACCAGTGAGTCACATCATGTCTGACAACAGCAAAGAATGTTAGTAATTTTCTCACTATAGCTTGATCCATCCTCTTGGAAGCCCATCACTCTCGGTGAAGAGCAACTTAAAAATAATAGAGATTACAACTGTCCTCTTTATAGTCACTGAATAGCTTTTGTTGACGTCACCATTTAAATCACAGAAACAGAAGAAACAGATGACGAAATCTAGGCATTCACTAATTATATTCGGGAGTGTAGATCTTATCTGCTGGTTATTGCTAAGTGACAAAGTAAATTATTGTTAAATAAGTGTGGTGTTGGTGTGTGGAATGATTGATGACATCAGCATCATGACACTCCTTTAATGGTAGTAAAAGAAGACCATTAGGCAAGCTGGCCTCTGCTTATGCACTACTGTAATGATTACTCAAGATTCCTCAGCATTCCTGTGGCAAACATTCAATAAATACAAAGAGTTTTTTCTGCATACATGAAAAAAAATACAATTTAGTATGCCCACAGTGTTTGATAATTATAAAGGTTTTATTTCATAAACAAGTGAAAGTGATTGAGATTAAGAGAAAATCAGTCAGTCAGTCAGTCATTATCTGTACCGCTTATTCCCAGTTACGGGGTCACGGGGGGAGCCGGTGCCCAGCCGGCAACTCTGAGCGCAAGGGCAGGAACCAACCCTAGACAGGGCGCTAA
>JAOVYV010000045.1:18419698-18448001 GCA_025674545.1 Hassar affinis | reverse complement strand
GCTAATTGAACCTTCACACTCTGCTCTTAACTGGTGCAATTAATGAAGATTGGCCACCAGGCTGGTCCAATTTAGCCGTGAAACCTCCCACACTAAAATGACAGGTGTTTCAGTTTCATTGTCTAACCCCTGTATATATGCACACACACAACTACTGCCACTATAGTATTTTTCAATACTTAAATGTTTACTTTGTGATAGCGCAAAAAAACATTAGCGACTACAATCTGATCTAATTTACTTCTTATTTATTGAAGATTTATTGTATCTTCATACAACTCTTTTATTTATCTTCCTTCTTAACGTTAAACGTTGTGACAAGTGAAGGCGCGTGTCGATTCGATTCATACGCTAACACATTACGTCATCATCCCGCGACTTCCAGCATGTATTAGTTTGTATTTCACCTGAAGCTCGGCGTCAGTGCACTGACCCCTCGACACCTGTAGTCTTTATTAGCCTGTTCATCCCGCTGTGTCTGGGTCAGTTTCATGTATTTCTGAGCGCCGAACAGCAGGACCAGCTGCTGACGCTCAACACGACACATGATTATAAATAAAGACCATTCACTATTCAGCTAAAACGCTTCACACGGTTATATTCAGCACACGGTTGCAAGCCCGCCTTAATAATCTTTACAAGTGTAGCTAGCTGTATTAGCATTAGATTATTAGCGTAGAAAAAAGTCTTTATAGAAGAAGTTTGCTGAACAAATCAGTGACGTTGAAAACGTATCGCCAGCCAGTAGCGCACAATCTGTCGGGAGAAAGTTTACGTTATCTACGTGCATTAAAGTTATTAAAGCTGCATACCTTGGTTCCACATCTTATCACTCAGACCAATAAACTCCTCAGAGTGTGAGAGAAATGAACAGCGAACCCGTGTGTGTTTCGTGCCGCGCTCAATGCCTGTATTCCCCGCGCGCAGAATATTCACCGAGGCCGTATTTCACTTGACTTTCTACAGGTCATATAGGCGCACTAGATAGGGTGCAGAAGCCATTACTTTAGACGGGACATAGCGCATCTATATAGGGGGTAGAAAATAATTTGGAAAGCAACCGCCGAGTTCGCGCATGCGTCAGAAAACTGCCGGGAAAGCCACGTTTTGAACCAAAGCTTTATTGACAGGAAATGTGGAACAACTTCCCAAGCAGAGCGAGTGCTTTTGATGGATATAATAATTCATTATGGTCAAATGTTAGTCTAGATTTGTCTTAAATGTAAATAAAAGATCTAATAGATAAATTCTTTGCTAACTTGTTTAAAGTTAATGTTCATATTTATCTGTGTTTTCTCACTTTCCCAAAGAAACCACCAAATGGGTTTTAACTTTTTTTTTAATAATAAAAATGATTTAATTGGATAACTATTTCCCCTTTTCACACACGACCTCGTTCACCGTTCATCATTCACCACAGCTGTGTAAGGAAAAAGCACAGGCTGCTGGCGCTGGTGTTGTGCTCACTGGTGTAGGAACTGGGAGTGATGGGTGTGACGTCCCACACGATTCTGGGAACGGCTGCATTTGTCCCACCCACTGATTATACCATGAAAATTTCTGAAAGTGTGTCCCTGAGGGTAAGTCAGCGCGTTTTCGCAGCAGATCAGACACGTCCATGTTGTTGCTGTGCTGCTCCTGGGTCTTGTGTTGAGGCTCCTATAAAAATGTCCTCCAGCTTCACTCAGAGCGTCTGGCGTTAGAAGTTAGCTAGTGCACGACGACTAATTACAGCTATGAATAAGGATTGTGTATAACGGCTTGTTATGGTAACTAGGGTTTGGTTTAGCTCATATGAACATTAACTGTGCTCCAGCTGTCCGAAAACATTACGAAAAGTCAAGTAACGTTAGTTTCTGGCCGCGTCCCAAATAGTACACTGCCGCCCTAAATAGTATGTAAAAATAGTGTACCACCATTAGAAGTGCTTTTAGTAGTGTACTATGTAAAGTAACTAAGTGTGTTTTTGGAACACAGCCTTACTGCCTGACGGTAACGTTAGGCTCGTCTCAGTGCTGCAAAGCTTTTACTTTCTCAGTGTTGTGTTCTGTCATCTCATGTCGGCATAATGCCACAAAAAATCTAAATAAAACCATCACACGACACAATGCTACTGAGGGTTTTTTTTTTAAAAGAGTAGTCTTAGTGTAAGGATACAACAGATTTTCCACAAAAGGACAAGACAGCATCATAATAGATCATTAAGCAAAACTAGTATGAAATATGATGTATTGCTCTATTAGGAGAAGACCAGTACAAACAGGGAGTGAAGGAGTGAGGTGATAAAGCAAGTCTTAAACGGATTAGAGATTAATATGTTAACATTTCTGCCTTTTATCAGGCATTTTGCACATACAGAAGAGCTCAGAATGAGCATAACTGATTATCTACCGAATACATTTTTCATGAAATTTAGCAAGTACATTCATGCTCCAAGAAGGATGAACCCTGTTCCTCTTGTGACCTCATGAGGGTCAGATGAATAATAATAATAATAAAAATAATAATAATAATAATAATAAGAAGAAGAAGATAATAATAATAATAGCATGGTGGCACAGGGGGTAGCACTGTCACCTCACAGCTAGAAGCACCCGGGTTCAGTTGCCAATCCTTCCACCCAGCAAACACTGGGATAGGATCCAGCAGCCCCACGACCCAGCAGTACAATAAGCAGATTAGATAATGAATGAGTGAAGAATAATCATTTAAATATTGTTGTTGCTGCTGCACCTGTGTAATCTATTTATATATTTTGTCATACCTTTCTTTGTTTGCCACATGTGCAGAAGTATCTCTTCTATGTCCTTTAAAAGATGAAGAAAAGGCATTATTATGTTTCTGCCCTCCTTTAAGACACTCTAAAACCTTGACTTCTCATGTATACACTGATTTGTGCATTTAAAGAAATGAGTCCTTTTTCCTCACTTGACCTTATGCTACTTTCATAAAAAAATGGGAACTAGGAACTTTTTAATTTCCCAGTAAAAAAAAAACCTTTCTCAGACGCATGACTTATCTGTGCCGTAGTTCTGTTTTGTAATTGTATTACCAAGCCACCATGCTGCCGTTTTGGTTTTTCTTCCCCCTTTTTTACAGCTTCAGGGACCTACATGACCCTGTCAGGGCTTATTTTGCAATAATGACTGACTTGCTGTACATTATCCCTTACTTATAGCTGGTAGATAAGTGTACTCTGTGGATATGGACTTAGAAGCAAAACACTGACTAATGAAAACTGTCAAATGTTGGGGGACACATTATATAGAAACATAGAAATGTTCATGTTATTTATTCATGTAAGCTATTTTGCCATTAACTCACAGTATTTATCCAACCGATATTTTATAGCAACACGTGCCTGGCTTTCGATCAGCTAATTACTGTAAACTTTCATAGCATGGACAAAGTCCTCATCTCACTTGCCCTTTTAGGCTGTTGGGTGGGTAGGGTTACTCCAGTTGATTAAAAAAAAGTTGTTTTGCAGTTTAACAGAAAGACAGTGCTGGGGAAACAAAGAACAATTGTTTTTATCAACTTGCATCAACCTGTAGATGTCATCAACAGTGATCAGAAATCTTCTTATATTTGTCTTTGAAGGGATGAGATATTAATGTCATTCCACTTGCTCCAGCTGCTCTATCTTATCTTTCATTTTACTGCCAGTTGACAATTTCATGCCTTTGATATTGGATAATATTTAATTTGGTCCAACTGCTTTCTGCTTTGGCGACAGTTGGATAAGTCTCACTATGGACTGCATCTTGAAAGTTCTTGTTCTTGCTGTTTTAAGTGTCTCTGGACAAGGCAAGCTGTTGACAGGTGAGTCTGTAAAAAGCTTATCTGTAAAATATATGTCTATAAATATGAGGATTATTATCTTTAAATGTTTTCAGAGTATGGTACTGGATAGTCAACTGTATAGTTAAAATGAATGACAGCATTATAGGAATAATAAACTACAATTAAAAACTCATTTTAAAAATAGCCCTTGACTTTTGAGCCAACTTCAATGCAGCAGTGATGTATCTTAAGTAGTAGTGAAGATATGATAATGGGCTTAGAAGTAGGTGCTCAATGTAGACTGTACTGATACTAACTTGCAGTGTATGTTTCATCTGTGCTTTTACATTCATGCATTTCAGGTAGCTTTTGGCATATCACAGACCTCCATTGGGATCCTACATACAGATTAACAAATGGAAACTCCAGATCAGCGTGTGATTCAAGTGGGAACCGTCCAACCCCACAAGCGGGTAAATTTGGAGACTATCTTTGTGATTCACCTTGGGACCTCATCAGCTCCTCGGTGCATGCCATGAAAGATATCCTGCCTGATCCAGACTTCATCATTTGGACTGGGTAATTAATTATTGTCACCGATTTTACAATGTTCAATATCCAAATGTGTACTTATTTCCCCAACTAGAAATCAAGTTATTTGTATTTACATTGATAATCAATGGTGTCCACAAAATGCTTTTCAATCAGCATTAATACTTTCAGATGTTTAATGCAAAATATTTGAATCTCCTCCACAGAGATGATACACCTCATGTTCCTAATGAAAATCTGGGAGAAGAGGCAGTCCTGAGGATCATTGGGAACCTCACCCACATCATAAAAACATTGTTTCCTAGTATGTATTTTCAAAAACAAAGGATTCTGTGCAATTTGATGTAAATGAACAGTCAGTTCAGAACAATCTTAGTAGTTTTGGGCTATTTTTTCTGTTTTCTCAGACACAAAGGTCTACTCAGCGCTGGGCAATCATGATTACCATCCTAAGAGTCAGTTGCCACCCACACAAAACAACATTTATGAGCAAGTACAAAAGCTCTGGGAAGACTGGCTGGATCCAGCATCTAGGGATACTTTTAAAACAGGTAAAACATCCTGGCAGTCTTGCCAAATGGGCAGAAGATAATGAAGAAACTTCTCCAAACACAAATTTATCCATGGATGTGATTGAAATTTTAGTGTAAGAAATGAATTTCTGTTTTTAAGATGAATTCATTTGGGGTCTTTTTTATTTTCAGGTGGCTATTATACAGAAAAGCTGCTAAATCAAACTGGTTTCAGAGTTCTGGTGCTAAATACTAATCTATATTATGACCAGAATAAAATCACAGAAAACATGAATGATCCAGCAGACCAGTTTCAGTGGGCAGAGCGAGTGCTTGCTGAAGCTGCCAAAAACAAGGAAAAGGTCACTTTTTAAAATTGTAAAAACACTTCAAGTTGTGAAGAATGTATAAATAAGGTGTTTTATTGTATAATGTTCATGTACTGGCTCTCTGCCTTAATCAGGTGTACATTATTGGACATGTTCCACCTGGTTTTTTCGAGAAGAAACGACATAAGCCATGGTTCAGGCCTGAGTTCAATGAACAATATGTACAGCTAATTCAAAAATATCATGACATTATAATCGGCCAGTTCTTCGGTCATCACCATACTGACAGCTTTCGGATGTTCTACAGTGCATCAGGTATCATCAGTCATATTGATTGTAGTGTTATAAACTGTAATATGTTTATTGTAATATTGGAAAACTGAAATGGCAAATACTTTTGTCAGTTTCATATTTTCTAGCACAAAATAACTAGAAGCATTTGTACAGGATCTCCAATCAGCACCATGTTCCTGAGTCCAGGAGTTACACCTTGGAAAACTACACTGCCTGGAGTGGTAGACGGGGCAAATAATCCTGCCATTCGGGTGTTCGAGTATGACAACACCACACTTTTGGTTCAGGTATGGTCTCAGTGGCGTACATTCAGAAATACAGCGGATCATTCCATTCATGACGACTATTAAAATAAGATTTTAAAAATCATTAATAAAAAAAAAGTCAATTCTGTTAAACTGAGGCAAAAATCAGGCAACGAGAAGAAAATCTGTGTGACCCAGTCTTTTCCATTATCATATTTTAGGACATAGTGACCTACTATTTGAACTTGACCTATGCAAACATTGGACGTGCACGCTGGGAGAAGGAGTATCGTCTGACTGAAGCATTCAGAGTGCCGGATGCCTCCCCTGTCTCCATGCACCATGTGCTGGAACAGATAGCGTATGAGAACTGCTACCTGCAGAAGTATCATGTCTTTAATTCAGTAAGCTATGACCTGTCAGAATGCAGTGCAGATTGCCGTATTGACCATGTGTGCGCCATGAGGGAGGTGGGCTTTGAGGCGTATGAGCGCTGTGTGCTGAAGGAAGGGGCTGCTTCTACTGTCCCAGCACTTCTGACCTTATGCTTTGGACTTGCTGTAAGCCTGTGGGCCAGCTACTAATTCTACAAGAACGTATCCAGTTACAAGCACTTTAGTGCCTTTCTAAGCATCTTCGCATTTTATTACACAAAGCCATATTTTCCGTAATCAGAGATATTTATCCAGAGGAAGACGATAAGAGGAACAAGGGTAATGTTTTCATTTTCATTATTTTAAACGTAGATGATTTCCGTCTCTTATTTAGCCTTGCACAATATACTACACAACCATCACATAGAAATCTCAAGGAGAAAATACACAACTTTTAGAACTGTATATAAATGTGTATTATGTTCGACAATTATTATAGCTTCTCAATCTAAAGTTTTAGGTTTTATGACAAGCTTTTCTTATCTGCATGCATACATGCAATATGTATATAATCAAAATGATTATATATCATTAAGCCTCCCTTTGCAATTATCATTAATCATAAACTGAAGACTTATTCAAAACGCTTTTTAATGAGCCACATCCCAAACAAGAAAAATAAATGATTAAATAATACAAAGTATCTGAGTTCACTGAATATGAAACATTTCTAGCGCTTATTGGATTCTGATGTTAAGAGCACAGTTTGTGCACACGGGCTTAGTGCAATAATTACTTGTTAATTACTTTTGCTGAATTTGTGTGGGTTCACATGACCAGAATTTGTTTAGAGGAGATGTATGGCTTCATGGCATTGTCCAAAGCTTTGTGGAAGTCCTTCATGGCTACTTCAGTGCAGAATGGGGCTGACAGCTTTCCAGCACGGATCAGGGTACATAACTCTTCCAGCATGACCCGCAACGCCTCATCATCTGTGCAAATCACAGACACAGTTAAATAAAGCTAAGCCTTCCTGCTATGTCACATCATATGTCAATGCTATTTGTTTTCCATACACACAATAGAATATGAAGGTGTTAAGTCACAAAGCCTATGGTAACTGACTCCCTTGGGAGTTTTTTGTGCTTACTATTCTTATTGTGTCTTTTCCACTGAGTGACCCAAAATCCTCGCACTTTTACATCCTTGAAGATGAGAGCACTCTAAATGGAGAAATACCAGAGTTAAACCAGAGAACAAAACCACAGCACACACTGATCAGGCATAACATTATGACCGCCTCCTTTTCTCTACACTCATTGTCCATTTTCTCAGTTCCATTTACTGTATAGCTGCACTTTGTAGTTCTAAAATTACAGATTGCAGTCCACCAGTGTCGGTGCTGGACTGAGAATGATCCATCACCCAAATGGTTCCTGATCTCTGGTGGTCCTGTAGGGGTCCTGACCATTAGCTGGAGTTTTTAAACATCTCAGTTACACTGCTGGACTGAAAATAGTCCACCAACAAAAATGTCCAGTCACCAGCATCCTGTTAGCACTGATGAAGGATTAGAAGATGACTAACACAAACTGTGCAACAACAGATGAGCTACTGTCTCTGACTTTACATCTACAGGGTGGAGCAATTTGGTGGATGCGTCTCATAGAGTGCACTGTAAGTGAACACAGTGTTTAAAAACTCCAGCAGCACTGCTGTATCTGATCCACTCACACCAGCACAACACACAGTAACACACCACCACCTTATCAGGATCACTGCAGTGCTGATCCACCACCCAAATAGTACCTGACCTGTGATGGTCCTGTGGGGGTCCTGACCATTAGAGAACCGTGACTAACAAAGTATATAGAGAAACAGATGGACTACAGTCTTCAATTGTAGAACTACTAAGTGTATCTATGTGGAGAAAATGGACAATGAGTGTAGAGAAAAGGAGGTGGTCCTAATGTAATGCCTGATGAGTGTATATAGTAACAAATTTAAGCTCACCACAGGCACGGTAACTGGCTGCTTGGCCATCCCTCCATATGTCACCATGGTGCCTCCCGTCCTGTACAGAACACAGCACAAACTGCATAAGCAAATAACTTCCGTTATCAGGTTTTAACCAGTTATTTCATTATTCTGAAACACCAAAACCATTTCCTCAGCAATGCAACTTACTGCAAATGCCGAAGAAGCTCTGTGGCACTTTTCCCTCCTACACCATTAAGAGCCAGTTTAGGTCGAGGACAAACCTGTGTCAGATTAAGAATCTGCATGTTCAACACAGCTTTCACACTTTTTCTTGCTTATTATGAACCACTATGGTGGTGCTACAAAAATATTACAAAAAGGTATCTAAGGAAACCAGCCTTAAAGATGTCCTTCATTTCTGGCTTTCTTAACGTCTCCTCTTTAATCACGTAACTGGCTCCTAACTCTTTTAGTCTGTCAGTCAGCTGTTGCAGGTCTGGTCTGGATAACCAAATCAAACACATTTATTTACGTTTAACTCGTGAATACAAATAATCTGTAAGCTATATTGTGAGTTGAATGCTGCACAATAAATTCTAGCAACCACTGAAGGATCATTTTACCTGTCTCTGACTACATTGATTGTATGGACACCCTTTGCTGCAGCTATCTGGATCACAGCCTGTCCAACTCCACTGTTGGCAGCATTCTGGATTACCGTGTCTCCTACAGTCACAGGGTATGATACACACACACATGAGACATGATCCCACTCAATCATTAGAGAGAATCATCATTATTAATTATCATGTTTTTAACATGTAGCCAACATTATATTGAACCTTTTATCAGAGAGATAGAAACATAAATTACCAGGCATCAGACACTCAAAATCAGATAGCATTCGGAATGCAGTGCAAGGGTTCACCCCTAGAGTGGCTGCTGAAAGGAGGGAGATGTCACTAGGCACTGTCACCAAATCTCCCTCGCTGAATACACCAGTAGTCCGCCATGTACCTATAGAAATACATTTGAATAAAAACAAAACAAGAATACATAATATAATTGGATGTGAAACACAACAGCACCCTCTTATGGAAAATGTCTGAGTGCTAAACATGAGCAAGTGAGTTGGTGAGTGAGTTACAAGCCAGGTCCACTAGGTGCTTCACATCTTAAAAGAAGCCATTAGGTATACAGGATCTTTCAGAATTTCTTTCCAGAATTTAATTTGAAAAAGGTAAACTGTCATATTTGATATTCATTACATATTAAATGACATATTTCTAGCCTTTTTGTATTCATTTTGATCATTATGCCTTACAGCTAAATCAGAAATCTCAAAAAGTATATATACAGCGTGTATTTCTCGGTCTAGTTCAGCACATGCAACTACAATCATGGGGAAGACTGCTGACTCGACAGTTGTCGAGAAGACGATCATCAACCCCCTCCACAAAGCCACAGAAGGTCATTGCTGAAAAGGCTGGCTGTTCACAAAAGAAATATTCTAATCATTTGAGATACTGGATTTCTGCTTTTCATGAGCATCCATCCATAATGATCAAAATGAAAAAAATGCTTGAAATATGTCTCTTGATGTGCAATGAATATAAAACATATGACACTTTACCTTTTTCGAATTAAATTATGAAAAAAACGAACTTGTAGTCACATTTTTGGAGTTGCACTAGTACATAAAGGTGGAAGGACTTACCAAGACCAGCATCTCTAGGAATGACCCAGTCACCCACTTTGAGCTTCTGGACTTGGCTGCCCACTTCTAAGACCTGACCCACTCCTTCATTGCCACCTACAGCTGGCAAATCAGGCAGTATAGCGTAGGTTCCTGTGTATGCAGACAGAGCATGGAAATAGCAGTGGGTTAAATTATCCCTCTCTCTGACACACCTTCCCTGTGTTCAGGCAAGTCAGAACAACTTGGAGCAGAGATGGATGGATTTTGGTTTTGTTTTTTTTTTTGTATAGCTCTATACAGTTTTCCCTCATACACATCATACAATCAAGTGAAACAAATGTGAAAGCTGATAATGAAGCCTCCATAAAGACCTATGCTGAGTTCTTGCCTTGGATCATGTTTATATCCGAAGGGTTGATGGGAGCTGCGAGCATTTTGACAAGGGCACTTCTAGCTCCCAGGGCAGGAAGCCTGAGAGTCTCTAACCTACCAGGGACAAAAAGAAACATATTTTATAGCAAATGTCTGGAAGTGGAAACATATTTAATTTGCGCATCCTAAACCGTGCTTACTGAACGACTTGTGATGGGTCTCCGTGCCGGCTGTACACCAGGGCATTACTCTCTCTGACAGTTGGCCCTGCTGAAAAGTAAGAGTGAGAAATGTTGCCCTGTAGCTGCAGCACAGTCGCACCGCCGGACCGAACCCGGGGTTTAGCGACTACAGCGCCTCCATATGCCGAGCTACCAAGCGACCATCTCCGGGACAAAACCCGCGCAAGACGCCACGCTGCCATCTTACCGCGAGCTTCGTCACTACAACATCTGCGATGTTTGCATATTTGCAATACGATCCCCAGTCTAAACTGTTAAAACACACCTACACAACAAAATGTTGTACACTAGGCAGCCATGTTGTTGCGCAATTCTCCAGTGAGGCTTCTCTTCTTCTTCTTCTTCAGCGGGGAGGAAAATCATTTTATGTGCGTTTACCTCCACCCTCTGATCTGGAGAACTATGGACGAGTTCAGCTTACGATCTAATACGATAACAACACATAAAGAGGACGGGGAAAGAAAGTGAGATTCTTCAGATATTTAAGAAAAAAATCCAAAAGACATTCTACACTTTTATCTTTTGAATACTTCCTCAGAAATGTCCTGATATCAAGTTCTTCTCCGATCTCAATTAGACTCTAATTAGACTCTAATTAGACCGTCTCTTCAATATTATATTTCTGCATACATTATTATTATATGTTTGCATAGCTTACAATTACGCACATAATGAGTTTTAGGGGCAGTGGTGCCTAATAGGTACAGCTCTGAGTAACTGCCCAGAAGGTCAAACGTTTAAGCCTCAGCACAGCCAAGCCCATAACTGCTCCAGGGGTGCTGCATCATGGCATCCTGACAACCTGGGATATGCACAAGAAAGAATTTTGCTGTATGTATAGGTGGCAAATAAAATCTGCTTCTTCATTACTGAAAGTATTACTGCCTTACTGTCAAAACAAAACAACTTCCTTTTTTTTACCCTTTCACATTTTCCCACCACTGGGTTTTAGTAATTAGGACATAGTAATTGCACCATCTGGTTCTCATCTCCATTCTGTTATTTAATGATGTATATATACTCACCTAGGGTTTACTCCCATATGACACCATTGACGTTTCAACTAAAAGATTTGATGTACTTTGAGATCTGCCCGATCCTGCAGCAGTGACACTAAGGGGTTTAAAAACATGAGTTTGCAGTGTCTGATCCAGACCTACCAGCAGAACAAACACTAACACACCACCACCACATCGGGGTCACTGCAGTGCTGACAATAACAAAAAGAATGACTACAGTCTCTATCTGTAAAACTACACAGTGTACTTGTATGGTCAAAGAGTGTAGACACAAGGAAGTGTTTTTTTAATGTTATGGCTGATCTGTGTATGCATGTATATACGTATTTATTTATTTATTTATTTACTTACTTACTTACTTACTTACTTACTTATTTAGCTGTGTCCAGCTTCCTTCACGTTGCAGCACAGGGTAACCCCAGTCATTCTTTATACCACTCACCTTTTAAATTACTTCCTGGTGTACTTCTTCCTTATTCCCTGGTGAACAGCCTGGTTTATACGGACGTTTTTCTTGACAAAATGAATTAACCAAGCAAGCAAACAAACAAACAAACATATAGCATTATGCGGCAATAAATAAACAATAGTACTGATTACAAATAATGAAACATGCCATAAAATGTATTAAAAAAATTAAGAACCATGTAATTTTTAATTCTATATGTTTGTATATATTTGATTACTTATTTAAGTTATGCTACCGGCATCATGAAATAAGCCTTGATGAAGCTGTCACGTCCAGGCTTCAAAATTCAGAGAGCTTGGTGATTGGCTGAGGAGTATGAATGACCCGCCCTTTGTAGCTGCAGTGGTGCGATCGACGGCGGCAGACATGGAAAGCGTGAGGAAAGTCGTTCAGGACAGCTTTTACTCATGCTCTCCATGTCTGCCATTCTAGGGGTTCGATACTGGAGTTTCACACTCCTCAGCCAATCACCAGACTCTCTTTTATGGCATATTTAATATGGTATGTTTTCATTTTATGCCTATATTTATTTATAGCGGTATGAAGCGGTATATTTATTTATTTGCTTGTTTTGTCAAAAAAAACAAAACCGTCCAAGCAGCTTCAATTGTTTACACACTCAACCGCTTATATGATGTAGCCTATATCTGTTTCTCTCTTAAAACTGTCTTTCATGCAACGTTTTGCTGTCGTCGTGATTATCGTCATGAGCTGTGTCTCAGATAGGAAACTCTCACCTTACATTTAGAGGTATCTAAGGAAAAAAGGTTTCTCTTGGTTTAGGCTGAGAGGTTTTTAAAATCCAAACACTATAACTATAACTGTAACAGGAAAACTGATGAGTGTTGGGACATAATGACTGTGTAGAACAGTATACAAGTATTGGATCTGAGACACAATGCTGCAGCAATAAAATTGTCAATACAATTGTGGACTGTAGATGGTGGGATACTTAGTTTTCACACTTTTATGTTGAGGAACATTTTTCTGAAATTGTTCCACACTTTTCATACACAGTTTTGTGCAAATTGATGAACCTCTGCACATCTTTCCTCCTGAGAGACTCTGCCTCTCTAAAATGCTCTTTTTACACCCAGTCATTTTACTGACCTGTTGCCATTTAACCTACTTAGCTGCAAAATGCTCCCAAAGCTGTTTTTTTATTAGTACCACTTACTTTTCCAGCCTTTTGTTGGCCCAACTTTTTTGAGATGTGTTGCTGCCATCTAGTTCAAAATGAGCTAATATTTTTCAAGAAATGGTAAAATGTCTCACTTTCAACATCTGATATGTGTTCTGTGTTCTATTGTGAATAAAATATGGGTTTACGAGATTTGCAAATCATTCCATTCTGTTTTATTTACATTTTACACAACATCCCAACTGTTTTGGAATTGGGATTGTACTACAGACCTATTGATGGCCAGTTTTCTTACAACATGGATGATCGTATGTATATTGTACCTTACTGCAACTTTGAAATGTCATGGGTTCAGCAGTGCAGTTCATAAAAGACAGTGTTTGTAGTTGTGATGTAATAAATGTTACCATTTAATTAAAGTATTCTTAATGTAAGTTTTGGGGTTTTTTGTGTAAAATCCAGAAATTGATGAAATACTAGTTAAAATTCTACTCTAGTGTAGTTTTCTTTCTCTTTACTCCTGAAATTGTTGAAATAACTATAATACGTTTAAGTTTTATTCTAGTGGAGATATTTTCTTGCATTTACTCTCAAATGTGTTCAAATAACAGAGTTAAAAATAGCTCTGGTAGTGTCAAATTTTAGTAGTGTTGATTTTTGACTATATAGAGAGTTAAATTTACTCAGATATAGTGTTAAAAAGGTAACAATAGTGTAAATGTCTGAACATCATTAGAACACAAAATTCATCTTCAATACTTTTAATATTAATTTGTAAAAACAATTAATGAATGAAAGAAAAGAGGACAGTTTCTCTCACATTAGTAAGCAACCCTTAGTTGTTATTTACCTCGGGGATTCAAAATAGTTACATAGATAGATCCCGCTGCTAGTAATCTAAATTATTGACATGTTTAATGACCAATATTAGCTAGGGACCTTACTTAGCTATTACATAATCTGTTATTTAAAACAAGGGCATGCAATTTGGATCATTATTATATTTATAATAAACTATTATATTTAAAACCATAACTATGAAATATAACCGATACACTATTATTATTATTATTATTATCATCATCATCAGCATCCATTTTCTTTGCAAATGGAAAATCAGTGAAGTCAGTCAAGTGATGGTGTAATAGTGCCTCCAGCTGGGCTGTGGTGGAGCGAAAAGATGTTTAGAAGAATGTATGGTGTCTGACCTCTCAGTAATTATATTGAAGCATTTGCCTATGTTCTTCTTATTGTTGCCATCTATTAAGGGTGAAATTTTGTCTGTCACTTTTTCCCAAAATCTAGTGTTGACCCTGCCTAACAAAACTTTACAAATATGGTATTGGTAAAGAGACGCACAAAAATATATAAAAAAAAAATCTAAGACAAATAACTGATATTTAGACTCATAATTATCTTTCATAAATATATATAGTTTAGATATACTAAACCAAGCTGTAGCTTTTTATACCCTTATCATTAAGGAATGCAACGACAACAAAAGCGTCATTTCATTGACCATTGTTTCTTGTGTTCCTGATGTTGAAGCTGGCTGTGTCAAGCCCCTGGAAATGACATGTACACAGCTTTAAAACATTTAAACCCTGATATGCCAAAGATTAACGAAACAAAAGGTTTTGAGCCATAAAGCACAACTACATGAAGATACTGAGGATCAAGCTTAAGTGTCCCACTTCACCCTGTGCAGGGCTACATTACATTAAGCAGATTAGTCATTAAATATTTAATTCTCATTTCAAAAACCAGCTGCACCATGTTACATGTTTTTATTTAAGGCCCAAGTAATCTTTAGCTGAAAATAGACAACCAGTTAAGTTCACTCATGGAGTAGATTTGAACAGAGGTTTTCTGAAACAGCTTTAGACCCACCCATCCCATGACACAAACTTCAGAATCAATACGCAGACAGATGACAAAGTAAAGGAAAAACCAACATAAAGTGTCATAGAAAGCTGTTGGGGCATCACATGGTGCCAGAACAGCTTCAGTGCACCTTGACATTGATTCTACATGTCTTCAGAACTCTACTGAAGGGACAGAAAATCATTCTTCCAAAAGATATTCCTTTATTTGATGTTTTGATGATGGTGGTGGAGAGCGCTGCCTAACATGTTGGTCCAAAATCTTCCATAGGTGTTCAGTTGGGTTGAGAATTGTTGACTGCAAACCCATAGCATATGATTCACATTTATATTCATAGTCATCAAACCGTTTAGTGAACCACCCTATGGGATTAGGGGCATTGTCATCCTGGAAGAGACCAGGCCCATCAGGAGAGAAATGTTTCATTATAATGAAAAAAAAGAATGCTGTACTGATTTGCAATACGTTTCACATTTCATTCTATGTGGACAACTGGAGGCAAACCATACCAAGTGAACAGCCTGCATTGTTTTTTTTCCTTTAATTTGTCACTGTCTATATAACACAGATTCTTTCATTGACAATTCCTAAGCATTTTAAGACAAATATTTCTAAAGCTTGCAATGGTGTTAAAGAATATAAATTTAATTGTCAGAAAATATTAACCAAATTAGCCAATACAGGACAACTGGTAATAGAAATAAAATCATTACAATTTATATAAAAAAATAATCAAAAGCTAGCAAAACACGAGGTAGACATTTAAGTGTGTTTTTGCTACATGTGATTGAACTTCATGGCATTAACATGGCTGAGAGTTGAATTCTATGTCCCTGAATCATCCCTGAAAAAAGTTGTAATACAAATAGAAAAACAGCCAACAACCACAGTCCTAAAATTATGTTCCATCTTTGTGCAAATACACAAGTTCCCTCGTGCCTCTAAATAGCCTGACAATGACAAAAAACTTAAAACTGCTTTTGCAAAATAAAATTTGTTCTAGATATTTAGAAACATAATACTTTGTTACTTACATGGTATAATAATAGCATGATTGTTGGTAGTCATATATTCAAAAGAAATTACTTTAAGAAATAATATCAACATGAGGTTAAATGATTGTAAATGGTACAGATTAATCATGGTATTCTGATACAGGAATTGTCATTTTTTTCTTACGCGCATCACTAGATTACTCTCCTTATGAATGTAGCCAACATAAACATGTAACAATCTTATGTGTTCTCTCAGATTTTCAGGTTCATAGTTAACTGAGAAATATCATCATAGAGTACTGCTTAATCTGTAATTCAAACAAACAAAAAAACCCACCATACTGCTCAGAAAAAAAAATCAAAACAGTAACAGTAAAATGACCATAACAAGGCAAATATAAGCTCCATGATTAGTGCAGACTTGCACTGATATCACCATATATAAAGTTCCCAACACTCATCTACCAAGTCTAACAAAATTGTGCATAGTAGAATTATCAGTCTGTAAATGAATCAAATTTAACATTTCATAAATAATGGGAGAAGAGGATGGATGTATACAATAAAATCAATGCAAAGGAAAGGGGTATTTTTGGAGAAGCCATAGTAATAAATATTAAGAAGGCTTTTAACTAGGCTTCTAAGAGGTTAACATATAAGGTATATATTAAATGTATAAGAACGTCTGCTAGCTTCTTTTTAAACAGAATATTAAGGCTAGATCTGCTTGCACCCTTACTTCCTGAAAGAAATCTTTCAACTGAGGAAATGAGACAATGTCTTAATGAATACGATATGGACTTTTCAAAAGAAAACATTGGGAGCACAGAAAGTAGCAGATAAGTAAAGTTCATGTCAACCCACATTTGAATTTTACAACAATCAATGAAATCTCTAAGGTTATGTTCTTCTTTCAAAATAATCACAATCTATAACTTAACAGGGATAAAACAAAGAACAATCACTGGCAAGCCATGCCAACGTAACATTCATTTGGCCCCAGGTGGTGAAGTCAGTTGATTGTAAACACACCCCTAAACCTCACCATGAACATCCCTGAAATACACATTCTTTACAGAGTAGTGTCTCCACAGCCCCTGCTATTTGTCGGACAGTCAAAAAGTCACATTCTCTAGAACATTATCAAAGCATGTAGAAAACTATAATCACAAGTCAGATGCAGTAAAGTCACTTCTGTTACTGAGATACAATCATAATGCACTATGGAAATTCCTGAGTAGAAAGCAATTCTATACCTGAGCAGTACACCAAAGAGAAGCCAGTACATTCTTCTTTTATATATACCTGAGGTAGTTCCATAGGCAGCATTAGTAGTGACCCGTGTTCATCTTTTTAATGTAGTGGTATGATTGGCTTGTGACCTCGATCCCAAACTCTTCTGCACATTCTTGCCTCAGTTGGTGAGCTCTGTGGGTGGAGGGGAATAATTCTGCATCTCTTCCTCTCCCTTCAAAGAGAATGGTGTTTCCTGAGAGGCTGGTGAGGACTGTTGGGCTTTGACTGGGCAGTTGGCAACCATGTGTGAGACACTTTGGCAGAAATGGCACTTTTTTGGCTGAGGAGGCAGCTTGCACTCCTTTGCATGATGGTCTAAACCTCCGCAATTGTAGCATCTAAAAACAGAGATGGAATAATTCCTAAAAGACAACATGACACTGGAAGACTGAGACACAAGTTATATTTCTATTCAAATACATATAGAAATAAAATACAACTTAAAATAAATTCACCCTGGAACCTACAATCCAGTAGCTGAGACACAGAGCTATTCAATATAAGTGTGGCCTAATAGAGCTGATCTAGCCTTTGTTGTATAGAGCACTTCCATTTATTTATTCAACTGATTAACTGGCCAGTTCCAGTTCACTGAACCCAGAGTCTATACCAGGAACACTCAGAACAAGGTAGGTACATTCACATACACACACACATTCACACAATCAGGAGTAATTTAACATTGCCAGTCCTCCTACTGGCATGTTTTTTGGGATATGAAGAAGCCAGAGAACACATAGAAAATCCATGTGGACACACAGGAGAACACTGCTCATTATTTAAAACAATTCATTGAATGATATTCCCTGGTAGGTAATCATACCAAATGCAAAATCTGAACTTTTATGCAACTGGCTACAACCCTAAATTTATTTAGCCATTGGTAGCCGTTGCACAGTGTCAGAGGGCTTTGGGTTTGAACAGTGGTCATGGCCACGCGTGGCAACGTAAATGACAGATGGGCGGTGGGTTCACTCTGTCCCTACTGCATTGATACATATGCAGATGAGGTCGTGTGGGGACACTGGGGAGTGCAATGATGCTGCTGGTGGTTTATAGGCACTGAACTGAGAGTCCACATGGGTCCACCACTGCAGCAGCTTGGGGGTGTGGATCGATCACAGAAAGCGTGTGCAGAAAGTCTATAGAGTCCTTTGTCAGGAAAAACTGCAATGTTAACCTATGAACTATGACCTCTTGCTCCTCTAACTTCACCCCCAAGCCTTAAACGTATGCAGTTCCCATGGCAACAATGACCCCTGACCACTTTCAGGCACCTACATCTGTTATCAATTAAACGAGCTGCTGTGTTTCATCCTAACTGCATCAAGGGTCCTGAACAGTAGCATATGAAACAAAGATCTGTGTATGTATTGTTTTTGCAACAATTGATTGTGTGTTTGTGTAGAAACCAAGATTTTCCAAATGTAGTGAGAAAATCAAACAGAACAGCAGTCTCTTACATTTTGGAGTGTGTTTACACATATATATATATTTTTTTGTTTTTGTTTTTTTCCAGCAGTTTAACATCCCTCTAACCACACATGAGAATAACTTGTAGTCATAAAATAGAAATATGTTCTCTGATTAATATTCTAAATATGAATCTGTTTTCTAATGAATTATTCTAAGTAAGGAAGACAGTTTCTGATTAAAAACCCAAGAAATTTTCTTACTATTTTCTGATCCCAATGGATAAAAACCTGTTCCCTTCTTATAGCTTTTTATCTCGCTACATATCCATGTTACAAGGATGAAGCATATGGACAATGCTTCTCCAACAAAAACAACTTGTTAAAATGGACCGTCTGTCATCGACAAGGATGAGTAATCATGTTAGACAGCTGTGGCACCTCTTAAAGGACCAACGCAGTGCAAGGCAGTTGTTTCAAAGACAGATCACTTGGGAGTATTTGAGGCTGAACAATCCCTCCTCAAATTCATCATTTTATTCTTTACCATAACTAGAACTGACCAAGAGGCCACCCAATACACCTTTAACATCTATCTGTGTTGATAATCCAGATAGAGAGGAAATTATATGTTGTGGAGTATATAAAGTGTAAAATGCCTAAATCTTGGTTAGGAGTTTAACTCGGTGATGAATGGATAGCAAGTTCTAAAATTTAAACCAGAACCTGCAAATACAGACACAGTGGCAGTGGTTTAATACGTTAATGCTAATATGTTAACGACAGCAACAGGAATGGGGGTGGACACTGAGGTAAATCTATTGAGTAGAAATGCACTAGTGGCCAATTTTAAATAGTTATTGATCCAGGTCACATGCCAAGTCAGTCTGTTTGACCCCAACCATGAGATGAGTTGAGGAGATAGTGAGTGGGGGCACAGGAGAGGACCCAATCACACTGCAAATAAACCTCAAGTGAGAGTTTAAGATCTCCACTTACAAAGCAATAAAACAAGGACATGACTCTTTCAGATTTAAGGTTGTGAGGTTAATCTCTCATGTACACTTGCTAATACAAATCCCACGACACAACAGCAGCATCCCACTTTGGTAAAATAGTGCCGTTTGTGATTAATGCTCAGTCGACTCACCTGTCTCCTTTGCTGCGGCGCTTCTGGGCACTTTTGCCTTTGGGTCTCTTTTCACTTCCTACACAGTGCGCTCCTCCAGGCCCCGTCACCCGCACAGATTCCAGGCCCTTGGAAGACTTTTTAAAGGTGAATTCAACCTCCTCACCTTCCTTCAGACTCCTGAACCCCTCCATGTATAGCTTACTCTGAAAAGAAAAGAATGTTGTCAGTATTTACTATGGAGAATCCTGACAGGAAGTAAAACTTGATCCAAAACAACACTTAACATATGAGATGTTTTAACAGTAACATCCAAAACTATAAGCTCTAAGGAAAGACAGTTTATTTCCAGCTCTGATGGTTCTTCCTCAGTCCAGTAACTACCTTAAATATGCATGCTGCAAAAAAAGTTGCTATATTCTAATCTATACTCTATATACATATATTACTGGCTTTGTAGTTGTGTGTGTACACGTAAGACCAAATGTACATAGAAACTTAGAATTAGTAATGTAAACTTAGAATTTTGACCAAATGTGAATCCATTCAAAATTCCACAGCTACTGAGTCTCTGTTATAGAGAAACATTACAGACTTGCAGAATGAGGTAGAATGTGTATTAACCCAATGTCTGCATTTTCATGGAGATTCTGCATTCCACACACCCCACAGTAGAGTCTCTCTCACCCAGACCCTCCCCCAATACTACACACCAATGCCTTAATTCCTGTCTCTCTGACACTGACCACGAAGTTGGATGGGGTAGGGGCCCAGGAAAATTCCTTAAATGGTTCCTCAGTACAGAAACATGTAGAGGTAACCAAGAGCAGGGTTTCAGACCACTAATCCTGGAGACCCCACTGTCCTGCACAGGTTTTCCTTGTTTCCTACACTACCAGTTCATTAGCTAATTAAGCACTCATCAAATTGGATCATGCATCTTGAGCAGAAAGTGTAGAAAACTTGAAACTGTGCAGATGGAGTGGCACTGAAAAACCCTGCACTAGAAACTATCCTCTCACACAGTTGCATGGCATCTCATGCAAATGGGCAAACTTCTAAACGCCAAACTTCATGTGTTTCTTCTTCATCAGTTCAATGCTAAACCCATGTTTCTCTTCCTGACAAACATTTCAGCTTACAAATACGAGCACATGCACAGCCTAGATCTTTTAAAACACCCAAAAGATTATGGCCCTGGGTCAGTGAAAAATGACAAGAACAATGGTAAGTTGAGATTAGCTGGGGACAATAAGATGTTTAATGACTACATGTGGCATAGGTTAGGTCAATACTTCAAATGAACAAAAAAACTTACTCCATAGTTTTATAAAACACTATTTACACAAAGTAAAGAACACTTTAGGTGACAAGTCTGCTCCAAGTCCAAGTACTCATTATTTATCTATTGTGGCCAGCAGACTGCAATAAAACATTCAATTAAGAACCTCAATTAATTACACAATTTAAATAAAAAACACACAGCAGCCAATTTCTGTCCCCTAAATAGCTTGTTTTTCAAACGGACACAATTTGTAACAGGTTCAACTGCCCAATCATTTTCAATACATGACAATATATTTTTTTTTTCCTCCCTCAGCTGCTCCCGTTCCTTTGGATCTTGATCTAGCACATTTTACGCCTTTCCTAATGCAACCCTCCCACTCAGCGGGCTTGGGGAAACATGATCATGGGCAATTTTGTATATCCAATTCACCTAACTTGCATGTCTTTGGACTGTGGGAGGAAACCGGAGTACCCAAACTTAAACAATAAACAATCAAAAACACTTATAGCCTAGCAACAGTTATAGACTAAATGCAATATTCCTTTTCAAAAGTATCAACTGCTGGAGATGCAAGCCTCAGAAAAATAAATAAATAAATAATAATAATAATAATAAATCCATAGTACAATCAAAAAAGTAAAGCTTACTATATATGCTCATCTGAAATTATTGGTTTAAGAAGTAGTTTTAAGAAAGTCCAAATTGTCCAACATGCTAATGCTCAACTATAATGCTAGATATGGGGTAATGATACCTTTACCTATAGTAGTAGGACTAAAGTGTACCCCAGGAATGATGAGACAATGTCAGATATTTGCTCAAGCTGAACAGTTAATAGCCTTATGAGTGATGAATAATTCTGTGATGACGGGTAGCTATCTAAAAGACATGATGCATCTGCGACATGATTAACTTGTAAGTAAATGTCATGTAGTGAGAGGTATAGAGAATGGGCAACTACATAATGGTGCATTGCATTTTGGGTAGTGGTCACCATATTGTAGGTCTATGGAGCAAAAGAAAAGTACTGAGAAAACCTGAACAAGAAAGCAAAAGAGTGCTGCTTTGAGAAAATAAAGGAAACTTATCTTTCCATATCTTGTTTGGGTGTGCGCTCTTAGACATTCTAGCAGTTCAGGAATTATAAATCCCACAAGCCTTTTGTGAACTTGCATGCATATTTACAGAATTGTACTAAATATTAAATGACACAGAGATTCAGAATTGAAGTAGTTTTCTAACATTCATTATGGTAAAATCTGGTATGCACCATATGAATAATCCTTTTAATGCAGCAAGCTGGGAAGATCACACTCCATTTATTGTATGCTATACACATCGATCAGGAGAACGTTTATGGCAGTTTATGATACAGCGAGCATTCACCATTCCAACAAGCTGCATAATATAAACACCACAGCAATGTGTACCTCCACTATTTATTACAACTCTGTCACTAATGAAGCTTCTGCACTCCAAAGTCCTACAATGCCTGGCAATGCTCACTACAGTTGATGTCATAAAACAAGAATGACATTTATTTCTAGTTCAGCCCTTAAACCATATCTGTTCCAGGGGTGCTGCATCATGCACTCTGACCCCAGCTTTCTAGCAAAAATTTTAAAATTTTTATCAGACTAATTTCAAAAAGAAAAAAAGCAGTTATTGAATGTTTCAGCAGTTGAGATGCTGTTTGTTTGAATATGCATTTTAACATCAGTGTACAAATATACAAATAACATTAGCTGGTGGCAAGTCCGTTTACCAGGACAGCATTTTATCTACTACTTGGATAATACTGGAACCAGGTGAAGTTCTGCAGCTGTTCCAGCAGTATCATTTGAAAAACCATATCAAATGCAGTACCAAAAACAAATATGCTTGCCTGGCCAGTGTCTACACTAAACAGTATTAAAACCTTTCTCCATCCCTGAAACATCGGCATGGAAACATCAATTAATTACTGTACCTACTTTCAAAAGGGTTCCACAGCCCAATCCGGATCTTAGTCTACAACCCTGTCTTCCTATTTTTTCTTTACAAAGAGATTATTGTGTGTGCCTCAGCCATAATGGACTGTCAGAAGCATTTTTTTAAACCATTATGGTAAAATGGTTTGACTGAATCCTTGGCCATGTAGTAATTTTTTTTTCCATTTTCTTAATTATTTATTGCCAAATCACACGTGGCTACATTGAGAAGTAGGGGAGACGTAGAGGAAGACATCAGAAACAATGGGAGGGATGGCTCTCTAGATAAAGTGGGGGTCGGTCATGGGTGAGAAGAGCACTTTTTATTGGGATACAGCTTCCTTTGTTTGCCTGTACAAAGGCTAGAGGATCCCAGCAGTTAATGTTCTCTTACGTGCTGCTCCCAATTTTGGCCCACAATAACGATGGCTGCTACAGACCCAGCATGGGAACCCCCATTCTGCTAATTGCTCTTACAGCTAGAACACCAACTCCCACGTATTGCTATTAACACTTGACTAGTTATTGTACTGGAGTTAAAATGGGACCTTAAAAAATGCTTTACGACTTTTCTTTTTTTTTCCAGACTGTGTGCTCTGACCGCAATTCATTAAGCATAAATTGTATATAAAAACTATTTATTTGCCCTCTAGTCTTCTATACGTTATAAAATATGATGATTTGTTACAATCAACAGACCACTGACGCATCCTGAACGTGCAAGCTGCCGAACATCTCGATGGCCTTCTCTGCAGTGGGTCTTAGTGACTTTAGGAGAAATGAAATCTCCTATATCAGCTATTAGCATACTGTAGCTTGAGGGGCAGGGGGATGGGTCTCACAAAGACTACAGATAGATCTTAATGACTTTTCAGAAGAAACCTGGAGAGAGGAAATCAGGATGAAAAGGTGCAACAAGAAACCACACCACTGAAATTTCTTAGGGGTGGAGGCAGCAGTCTCGCATGGGAAACTGATCAGCAACATAAATACCCCAAAATGGATGGGTAATTTCAGCTCATCTTGGTTTCACTATATTGTTGCCACAATTCCAATTATCCAACCTATCACATGTATTGTCAGTAGTGCTGTCCAACCACCAGGGATAAAAGACTTTTGTGGAGTTGTGGGTTTAAAATTATGAAAAGAACAATGTCCTACCTGGTGGACAAACACGTCCACTGGGGCTTCAAGGGCCTCTCCCTCTCGGCTGTTCATGGACAAGAAGCCGAAACCCATCCTCACGTTGAACCATTTACACACACCGACACCATGGAATGACTGTGCGTCTTCCTCAATACCCTGTCCCTCCTCTTCCTCAGTTTTAGTGCAACCTCCTGCAAACATACACAATTCCATCAGCAGGGAAAAACGAAATCATAAAGTACAAACAGATGCATTTCTAGTTCTACTGACTAAAGATGACTTAATTTGACAAATCAAAGTGTTGCTGCATTAAATTAACCAACAAGCTGCTCAACCTTTTCAGTGGCATATTTCATAACCAAAAGCCCTAGAACAAAATATTTGTGAATCACCTGTTGGGGAAAAATACAACCGTTTCTAGGAATTAAAAATGGAATCAATCAAATCTTTTAATAAATTTGATGTTCAAATTAAACCGGAAACGAACATCTACAAAACTTTCTTATTTGTTTAAGGGCTTTATACAGTTCGACCAGTATATAAACGCGTGAATGAATTAGAGTTGCACAGCGGAAAAAAAATGGGGGGAAACACTTCGATTGGATACGAATACCGAAATTGAATTTGCGGTTCAAAAAGTTACAAAAGTCGCTTCCAGAACACGTGAATAATTTCATTATACATGTATTTTTTAATTAAACACAATTATTTAGATTATACAGTATTACAAACACAGTGTCCGGAGTCAACGGAATCTGCATTGCCGGGCTTTGGGCCCCTACGTCTTTCTGCTGACTGTTGATGTTTTTTTCTAAAGTAATAGCCTATAGACATTAATTAATTACAATGTCGGAAAATTGCAATTTCACCTTGAAAATCGTAGTGTGAAATCGAACCCATCTTCAGTGAAATAAAATCTTGCGTTGCTCGTGTCCTTTTTTTCCCCCCCAGACCAACGTGGCCCTTCACGACAAACCTTATCTTGAGCCAAAGGGTGAAGAAAACAAAGGGAGGTTTAACCATCTACTCGCCCTCCAGGAGTGAAAAAGTGGGAGGGTCAGGGCGAAAGATTTGGAAAAGAAACCCTAAAACCTGACACAATATAATGAAACCCAACCCCCAGCCACCCTAATCCTGCAAACCGCTACCTTGATAGACCTCCATCACATTCACCCATCACCCTGTCCACGTACCCTCAGCCATGGCTTTTCCCAGCTCCGGTCGCAGGGTTGTTTCTTTTCCTCTCAATCTCAGTATGCGAATTCTGCGTAAAAAAAGAACCGTTTCTAGATCGTTTCTTCAGGTTATTGCACCAAGATCCTGCTGTCACTCTGTTTGCGGTTCCTCTGCATCTAATGACCCAAGGTTCTGTTTCCACCAAGTCCACATGATTCTCTATTCCTCTACCCTTCGCGATAAAACGCATACCATAGTGAATGCGTGACTGGCCCCTGTACTCGAAGGAGGGACCAATCACAAACGGGGGCCAGTACGCAGCAGGGTCCGTGCGTGAAAATGATCACCACCTCCTCCACAGCACGAAGCAAAACACGCAGTGAACACCTCCAGAGCTGATTTAAGGCACGCTGGACTTTATGAATTCAGCTGTGCGGAGTTTTCCGCCCTAGCTATCCTCCAGTTATCTCTGTTTGGTGAGTTTCCTGCTCCAACACATGCACTTAAGCCGGTAATTAAGCGCTGAGTTGAATCAGGTGTCTGGTCAGGGAAATCACAAAACTCACGCCGCAGGATTAAAAAACGTTTATACGCTACTCGCAACAAAATCATATATATATAATTACTTTATATATCTTGTCATTGTTAAAATAAAACGAAAAAAGACTATAACATTTCAATTTGCCAATATTGCGCTCGTAGTATAAGATGAATAAGTGAGAGTCTAAAAACCACATCCGAGAATTTACAGTCAAATTCCGTGATTTGTTATAGTTTTTTATATTTCCTGAATGCTTTCGACAAATTGGAAGTCAGACAGACATTAATTAAGTTCGATCAATTAGAGAACGAGAATCTGGCACAAATCATTAAGCATCAGGATTTTTTTATCAGACATAAAAGCTGATATGTATACCTTCCATCTACAGTCACTGACACATACAACCTATTATATCTATAGCACAGGTTCCCAACTCTGGTGTTTTCCCTCTTTCCCCACTTCAACTCAGCAGGAGATGTTAATTAGCTGATTACCTGAATCATGTTTGTTAGAGAAAGGAAAACACTGATACATGGAGGATAGGAGGAGGACCAGTGTTAGGAACCTGGAACGGTAAGTGATTGCGCCCTCATGTGGGGGGGTTTGGTAATTCCTCACTCACAAATCCGTGAATTGGTAATGAATTATCCAAGCTTAGGAGTATACTGGATAGAGAAAGGTAACCCCAGTGCGTTGGTATGATTATTAAAGGCGGGGGTACAGTTTACAGTTTGTATTGTGTGTTCAGTCATAGAGTCAATAAGGCTGAGCTTATTAAACAAAGGGCTTATTTAATCCACATGAAAATTGTTTACAGATGGATACTGCACGTGCTGGTCAGATCTAATAAATGAATTCTACTAATAGAAATTATTTCCTTAAATATTAAAGCTCCTATTTGTTATGATTAAACTATGTTTTTCAGATAGCTTCATATCAGCATCGAATGTGCGCAACATTTTGAACAATCATGAGAAGCATGTCGGTTGAGGGGAAAAACAATCGTAGCATGTGAAACATACACTCTAATGAGTTCTCTTAATAACAACACTACCGTGATATAGGCCTAGACTATGGTCTCACCATCAACATTCTTAACATTTAATGCCAGGATTACACATATAAAGCAAAATATATAGATATCTCTAAACAATGGCCAAATCAATATTTTATCAAATCACCTCAAATTCGGAAAATTCGTCACATGAAACGTGAAGGATCGATTAAATAGACCCATTTAAATAGAACCGGAACTAATGTTTATAAAACAGAAATATTTAGCCAACATTGTAATATGAATAATATGCGAATAATGAATATTAATTGTTTTGGTGATCAGATTTATTCAGTTTCATTCATTATAGGGTCAATGCCATCAGTGAGTTAAGGAGCACACGATTAAACCTGAGAAATGTACAAAATACAACCAGAAAACCCAAACCCGCGTCCCTGAACTTGTTACTTATCTTCTGCTGTTTGCTGCGAACAACAAGCGGCTGGCAGGACCGCGTTAAATTCGATTTAATTCAGTTTACAGCTGTATAAAAGTGAGGTCAATTCAAGTATTTTTCGTTTAAGAAACGAAAATCTTTTCTACTACCATCCTAGACTACTTTTAGTAAAGTTCGGGCTGTTCCTCTAGGGGAAGGGGAAGGTGAAGGTGATCCGCTAACAACAGCATGCATCAAATAATGACCTTAATGGCAAATCAGTTTATTATTATTATTTATTTATTTTAATTTTATTTTAATTTATTTATTTTTTTATATATAATTATTTTTAATGGTCACATTCCAATGACTGCTTGCATATGCAGGATGGCAGCACACTGTTAAAAGGAAATGTCGGAAAGATTTTTTGTACGACTTCCAGAGGTGCTTATTATTATTATTATTATTATTATTATTATTATTATTATTATTAGTCGTTTAGTCTACTCGGTTTTTCAGCTCTTTGTCGTATGAAAAAGTTTTGTCATATAGTCTAACCTATCATTTCCCATAATGCCAACTCTTCGAGAATTATTGTTGGTAAAAATAGAGCAGAAATACCAGCCACAAAGCATCAGACTGACCTACTGTTCAAACAATAGGAGACATATGAATCCACAAATTCACAATTCACAATATGTCCCATTTATTTGGATGCCCGTCCTGTAAATAATAAATGATGTACCTTCTTAAGTGTACAGGACTTGATGTCCTATAAAGCAGTGATAAGCTGTAGATGAAAGCAGCATTCATCTATCACCCTTCCCCCTTTCCAAACTCAGCTACATTATCAGTATTAAACCTGATGTTATCTGCATGTCAATTTATCAAGCCTTTGTTTCCAAGGTGATGCAACGAAGTAGAACTCAATCAATAAGCCCAAGCTCTAAAGCAAACACACACACACACACACACACACACACACACACACACACACACACACACACACACACACACACACACAC
>JAOVYV010000045.1:18409475-18419598 GCA_025674545.1 Hassar affinis | reverse complement strand
AAGTAGAACTCAATCAATAAGCCCAAGCTCTAAATCAAACACACACACACACACACACACACACACACACACACACACACACACACACACACACAAACACCTTCCTTATGGGGACCAGCAAAATGTCCCCACAAGGTTAACAAATATCAGAAATTTGGTCCCCACATAGATATAAAAACTTGTCTCTCTATCTCTCTGTCTCACACACACACACTTTTGATGTCAAACACCCTTACAAATCCAAAGAAAGCCTTGGAAAAAAAACATTGAAGGTTAGTGTACAACTGACTTTTAACTTTCACCACAGTGATTTGTTCCTTTGTTGTATTTCAAATAAGAACTGCACATCAGTGTAATTTGCAAATGTTAGTGTATCCCTATACAATTTAGTGCTTACAGAAAATGCTTTTCAATCTTACTGAGTTAGCGAAACAGCAAGTCTGCACCCCCCTCCATGTTCCAACTTGGTAAACTTGTGATAAACACTCATTTAAAGGTGCAGTGATTGTTTCGTTCTTTCTGTGACACCTTCAGTGTTACAGTGTAGGCTATTAATTCAGCTTTTCAGGGAAATATTTGGCTATTTGACCCTAGAGACTCAGATTTTGGGGCCATCCTTGAATTCAGTAACTTAAATAAAATGGGGGGTGATGGTAGGGGGAGAAACCTCATATACCCACATTCAGAAATTTACTCAGTCTCCATAGATTGTGTGTTGTATTTGCATATTAATCCATTTTAGCCTTATTAAATCATTAATCTCTCATATACTGTACGTCTAAAGTTAATCAGATGCAACTGATTATTTAATTATTGCCTGACAACAAGTAATCACCTTTGTAAAAGTAGGTATTTTTGATAGTTTCCAAATGTATTATTTATTAGTGTAGAAATTTCAAATAGTAAATTCAGGACTAGGTCCCTGAGGACAGCTTGTAACCCTTAAGTAACTGCCTAACTTGATTGTATCAGTAATCCTTAATAATATTTGAATGAAAATGTAGATCTAAATGCTGCCAGGGTTAACATGAGTTTCTGTCTCAGCAAATTTTTACAAAGCTCAGCAAATTCTCACCAAGCATGTGCACAGAGAAATTGCAAAAAAAAAAAAAAAAAAAAGTGGGAAAATCGAACGACTCAGGATCAGTTATCAGGTCATGGCAGCACAGTACTATTGATCAAATATGACTTTCATGGAGGTGTAACAAGGAAGGTTTCCTTTCTTTTAAAAACAAACATGGTAGCATGACTTAGGTTTGCATATAATATACTATAATATAATATAATATAATATATAAATGATTATCTTTCTCCAATTATTTGACTGTTCAAAGCTGTAGGATTTGAATATTGAATCGTTTTTGGCACTTCCCATGAGCCAAGATGTTCACATTTCTCCTAACAAGCTCATAAGTCAAAGTCAACTATTCAGCTATACACACGAGCCACTGTATAATGGCCTTCTTCTTTGTTTCATTATATATTAAAACTACAGCAACAGTTGCTTAAATTGTCTTTAAAAAGAAAAGTGTGAAGATTGAATGTTTGAGAACCAACATACATCATAAGTGAATTTCCATTTTCACCCATGAAAGCTTCAATAAAAAATGTTCATTTTCAAAACTATTGCCCCATGTAGGTTTCTTCCCCATATTGTCTAAAATGCTTTACTGGATTCCTCAGAGAGTTAGTTCTCTAACCATTCTTTCGGCATTGATCATGCACAGTGACTTAGACAAATGACTGACCTTTTATTGGTCCATAGCACTGTGTTAAATATTCAGACCTAGATTGAGCTATAACATTATCATTCCCTTTCCCATAATTCTGTAAGGTTAATGGGAAAGTTCATCTACCATATATAGACCTATTCTAATAAGTGGCCATTTATTTTAAGCACTCTGTTTTTATTGTTTTCCTGAAGTGATTATGCTTACAGCTCTGCTACATCTCCCCAAGAGTGGCAGCTTGGTGGTGCTGGGATTTCAACTCATGACCTTCCAATCAGTTGTCCAATATCTTAACCACTAAGCTACCACTGCCCCTTCAGTGGTAATTGGTGCATCTGCGGTGCCTAACGAAGATGTTGAAGTAGAATGACAGACCCTTGAGATTTTTCCTACGTTTGGTAAACAAATATGAGAAAATAATATACAATCCTGTAGGACCACACTGCTGAAAGATTATAACATGGTATAAAATGTGTAGAGAATGAGAGCATTGGAACAGAGATTTTAATATGCATGACCCATGAATTATCACATAATATTTAACCATTTACTATGCATTGTAATATGAAATATCATTAGTGACAAACAGCTCAAAAAGGTGAATTGGATACAGAATATTCATTACATTACGTTTATGGCATTTGGCAGACACCCTTATCCAGAGTGACTTACATTTATCACATTTATACAACTGAGCAGTTGAGGGTTAAGGGCCTTGCTCAAGGGCCCAACAGTGGCAGCTTGGTGGTGGTGGGGCTTGAACCCCCAACCTTCTAGTCAGTAACCCAAGACCTTAACCACTGAGCCACCCCTGCCCATATTCAAGAAAAGACAACGGTTTTGCTTGTGCATTTAAAGGCGTTGTACATTTTATTCTGGTCAGGGTCATGGTGGATATGGAGCATCAAGAATACACCCTTGAATGGGACTCTACTCCATTGCAGGGCACCATCCATGCACACACACACAACTAGGAGCAGTTTAGAGTGGCCAGAAATGGGATGGAAGGAGAGAACAACATGGAACATGCAGTACTCAACACAGACAGTGGCCCTGGACCTGTGAGGCAGCATCTCTTCCCATTCTGGAGAAAGGTTTTTTCCCCAAATTACGGTCTTGGAGTATACTCTGTACTGCATATTTGAATGTTGAATGATTCCAACACACAAATCCTTAACTTGAAAAGCAGTACAGAAGTTCCTGAAGACCAGTGGTATGTCAGAACCGTTCACCTCACACCCTGTAAAGTACTACTATTTTTAGTGTAATTTTAAGTATGCATGTCAAAACACTTCATGCACCGCTTTCTGATTTAATTTCCAAATGATGGGTCTTAAAGTGTTCATTCATTCAACTGCACATGGTCAGGATCATGGTGCATGGGCTACACCTACATAGGGCAGGGGTGGCTCAGTGGTTAAGGTGTTGGGTTGTTGATTAGAAGGTTCGGGGTTCAAGCCCCAGCACCACCAAGCTGCCACTGTTGGGCCCCTGAGCAAGGCCCTTAACCCTCAACTGCTCAGTTGTATAAATGAGATAAATGTAAGTGACTCTGGATAAGGGTGTCTGCCAAATGCCGTAAATGTAAATGTACATTTGAACTTCTTTGCAGTGTTACCTGGTCTTTGTGCAGACAATCTTGCCATTACGCAGTGCAGCTTCATCTCTGCTCTGACAAACATCAGCTCAACCCTGAAACAAGATCTTACAGCGTTTCCACTGATACAGGAGAGCGAGGGATAAAGTGTTCTGTGCATATCTATAGTAGGCTGAACTACAGGCTAACCGAGCCCGAGGAAACACCGCCCCCTAGGCGCGCGCACGCTTGTCGGGAAACTTAAGCCCCTCGCAGTGAGCGCGCACGGAATATGCAGCGCCAGTGAAATGCTCTCCGGCTGCCAGGGCTGGTGTGCTGCCGGGGCAATCTGCGGGTCGGAAAGCTCTTCATGCACAGCCCTTAGGCTGCTGTGTTACAGCTTTGTACTTTATGGTGACTTTTTCACAAAAACATTACTGGACTGCATGTTTATGGGACTAAAGTGTGGACACACAACCTTGGAATCGGTGCCTTGGCTTCAGTAATCGTCATGAGACCGTCTCAGTTTGCGGGGTTTCTATTTTTTAATCACATTTTTCCCCACGCTCATTAGACGTGGAGCAGAAACGCAATCTCTAAACTATAATCCTCAGCCATGTGAAGGGTTTCGTTACGCAGTGGTGTTGTGTCCGCACATAGCCCAATGCTGATGTTAAAGTACTAAGTTTTATGACGTCGATAAGGCGGTGTGTTCATTTAGTTCTCGTCTTTTCACGTGCATTTTTGAAAGCATGGCTCGACTGCGGAGAAGATCTTGCGTGCTTCTTTTTCTCTTCTTTCTCTTCGTGCTCGGGACTCTGATGGGATTAAGGACCTTGAAGACCAGTGATAGAGTCTCTGATCTGGACGTTTTACTCATCCAGGGGGAGAAAGTTGACAGACGCGCCGTTTTCAGCGACGTCCTTTCATCAGCCGGTCATCAGCGCGTTATAGCCAGTAAAGCAGCCAGCTCAAACCCGAGTCCGGACAGAGGCGTTTCCTACGACGTCCATATATTTTACTACACCTGGTACGGGAACCCGCAGACGGATGAGAGATACATGCACTGGGATCATATTCTAGTGCCACACTGGGACCCCAAAATTGCCGCCAGTTATCCGAGAGGAAGGCATGTGCCCCCTGAGGACATCGGCTCCAGTTTTTATCCTGAACTGGGGCCGTACAGCTCGAGGGATCCGGAAGTGCTGGAGTCTCACATGGAGCAAATTAGCACGGCAGGGGCAGGTACCAATCATTAGGACACTTATCCACGTCGATCTTTGCGAGAGCCTCTTAGGGCTAAGTTCCCGTAGTGCGAGTTGTTATAGGACAGGCACGTTACACTAGGCTATGCTGTCGACGGCACACCGGAAGTTCAGTGTAAACATTTCCCCGAAGATTTGCCAAACGAATCATGTACGTGCTTATCTGCACAACAGCTAATTTAGGATTTAGCAACTCACAACAAAACAGGTTAAATTAAGAAGACCTCTTGTCTTTTTTATTTACAGTTCAGAGCTCCAAAGCTCTGTTTCACCTCACCACAGACTCGGTCCAACAGCAGGGCAACATTCAGCACTGAGCAGTGAACAGCTCCAACACTCAGACCCGTCACACAACACATCATAAAATATTTAGCAGCACTATTTAAAGCACGCTGCTGATACAAATAGTGTATTTTTTCCCCAAAATAATACAATTAATACCACACAATTGAGATGATAATATGGTGAAAGCACAGTCGTTATTATTTTGGCGACATGGATGTAATACTTTTATTTAAGTGCCTTTTGTTTCATTAATGGGGTTCATGGGTAATGTTTCAGTGCCTGCACATGTGTGTAATGCATAACCTTCACCATAAAAAGAAGTCAATTTAATGTCTTAATAAAGATTTTTAACTAAAGGAATTACATGACATGAGACATGAGTGCTGAAATACATTGTGAACAGTGAACCTGTATTGTCTCTAAGGCGTGGTGGTGTTGTCCTGGTGTCCTCTGGGTTTGGCTGATGATCATGGAGAGCCGTCTGAAGATTTGGTACCATTGCTCCTGGATGCTGCACTCAGACACAGTTTAAAGGTAAGCATGTCATTTAAAATTTTAACATATTGAATAGCTGACTTATTCACTGGTTAATAGTGTAAACATTAAAAATGCAGTACTGTGTGTTGTGTGTATGTATTTGCACTAGTGGTATGATCAATATTAAAGTGGCTGTGGTTGCCTGTTATAGTGACAGTTTTCACTGAACCCTTTCCTCCTGCTATTCTATAATGCCTCATCAAACTTTAACCCTCTGTGGTCTGTGGTTTGGGTTACACGCATTTGTAATCCAACCTATGTAACTTCAGTATACTCTGGCTAATTAAGAGTGGCTGAAGTAGAAGCTCCAAGAAATAGGAGATGGTAAATGGCCTTGATATGGTAAAATGGTCAGTCAGTTATCAATTGTTAATTGAAATGTGCAAATGAGTCAAAAAAGGGTATCTGATGACAGTTTTCCCCTATCTAATTTGTCTAAGCCTAGCTGAGGGGATGAAAGTGCATTTTAGCTAGCAGCTGTGTCTGAGTGGTTAACTTCTTTAAATAACAAAGGTATATGTATTTAAATGTCTTTACAGCAGTGCTTTGTAATTATACTCAAATTTTTATTAGGAAAACCAGTACACCTACACATTCATGCGATTATCTAATTGGCCAATCACGTGACAGCAGTGCAATGCATAAAACATGCAGATATGGGTCAGCAGTTTCAGGTAATATTCATATCAACCATCAGAATGGAGAAAAATGTGATTTCCATGCCATGATTGTTAATGCCAGATGGGCTGGTTTGAGCATTGCTATAACTACTGATCTCCTAGGAATTTTCACATACAACAAACTGCAGACTTTAATCAGAATGGTGCAATAAAGAAAAAACATCCATTGAGTGGTAGTTCTTTGGACAAAAACACCTCATTATTAAGACAGATCAACAGAGAATGGCCAGAATGATACAAGCTGACAGAAAGACTACTCAGATAAGCACTCATTACAACTGTGGTGAGCAGAAAATTATCTCAGAATGCACAGCAGATTGAACCTTGAGGCAGATAGGTTACAACAGCACAAGACCACATCAGGTTTCAATTCTGTCAGCCAAGAACAGAAAGCTGAGGCTGCAGTGGGCACAGGTTCACCAAAACCGGACAGGTGAAGACTGGAGGAATGTGGCCTGGTCTGATGAATCCCAACTCCTGCTAAGGCACACAGATGGTAGGGTCCAAATTTAGAACCAACAGCATGAATCCATGGACCCAATCTGCCATGTATCAACAGTCCACGCCAGTGGAGATGGTGACATGTTGTGGGGAATGTTTTCTTGGCACATTTCAGAACCCTTAATACCAATCAAAGATTACTTGAATGCCACAGACTATTTGGGTATTGTTGCTGACTGTGCGCAACGCTTTATGACTGCAAACTGGTTTCTTGAATATTCAGAGTTCAGTGTTCTTTATAGACCACCCTAGTCACTGGATCTGTATCCAAAAGAAGACCTTTGGGATGTAGTAGAAGAATATGTAGGAACTGCATGAAGCAATCATGTCAACATTGTCCAGAATCTCAAAGATGTTTCAACATCTTGATGATTCCATGCCATGAAGAATTGAGAGCAAAGGGAGGCCCTACCTGTATTAATACAGTGTTCCTAATAATGTGATTGGTGAGTTTCTAAGGGCTAAGGGCTTTCTAACCAAGCCTTAATAATAATGCACAATATGTGTTTGCTCAGTGCCCGCTCATTTCAGCACTCCCTATAACTTGTTAATATGCATTCTGGTCTTTCATTTTTAAGTCAATTGATTTATTTCCTGGAAAAGATATATTTATAAAAAATGTTTGTGAGAATGAAATGTGAGTGGTCCAGTGTTGAAAATTTGATCAGAATCATACTGGAGGGCAAAAGAAAGCATATAATTCTTTGTGTAAAAATAGCTGCATTTCCAACCAATAATACACCAAACATGTTTAGTGACACCCAGTGTAACTAAAGATTTTTTTTAATGTTTAATTGTTTTGTAGTATACACTTTCTCTTACACATACTGTATATTGTGGAAATAGTTTCCACTTTGCTATCCTTACATTGTGAAATTTTAAGAGTTGCTCACACATCTGCTCTAGTTAAAGTCTTTTCCTTCAAATGTGACAATCAGGGCCTTGTCAGGCTATAGTGCTGTGAAAAAAGAAGTGCCCTTTCCCAAGATCATTAGACTGATTTAATATTAGACAAAAGTAACTCAAGTAAACACTAAATGATGTTTTTAAATGATGATTTCATTTATATGCTTTTCAACCCTACCTGGTCCTGTGTGAAATAGTAATTGCCCCCTTAGCTAATAATTCAACCAGTTAACCAAATTCAGTTGACTACTGGGTTCAGTTTCATAGCCACACCCAGGCATGATTACTGCCAGACCTGTTGTATCTAAACATCACTTAAATTGAACTTGCTTGGCAATGTGAAGCAGGCTAGAATGGCAGAGTTGCAAGGCACAAACCACCGCTGAACAAAAAGAATATGAAGGCTAATCTTGCATTTGCCAAAAACATCTAGATGACCCACAACACTTACGGGGTAACTGAAGAGTCAAAGGTGGAACTTTTTTGAAAGACACGGATCCTGTTACAGCTGGCATAAAGCTAACACTGCATTCTGCCATAAAAGGATCATAGCAGCAGTCAAACATGATGGTGGTAGTGTGATGGTCTGGGGCTGCTCAGGACTTGTCATAATTGATGGAACCATGAATTCTGCTCTCTGAAAATCCTGAAAGAGAACATCCACCTGTCAGTTTGTGCCCTAAAGCTCAAGCTCAATTGGGTTATACAGCAGGACAGTGATCTGAAGTACACAAGAAAGTCCACCTCTGAATCGCTCAAAAGTAACAAAATGAAGGTTTTGGAGTGGCCGAGTCAAAGTTCTGACTTGAATCCCTTTAAGATGCTGTGGCGAGACCTTAAATCGGCATTCATTCTCCAAAACCCTCCTATGTAGTCAACTTAAAACAATTCTGCAAAGAAGAGTGGGCCAAAATTCCTCCACAACGATGTAAAAGACACATCACACATTTTTGCAAACGTTTGACTGCAGCTGTTACAGCCAAGGTTGGAACATCCAGTTGAATAAGGTTTAGGATGGCAATTACTTTTTTCACAAGGGTGATATCAGTTTTGAATAAATCTTTATCTTCAATAACAGGAGTGATCATTTGAAAGCTGAATGTGGGCCATCTGTTGTCTTTATCTTATATTAAAACTATTAAATGTGACAAATTTGCAAAAATAAAATAAATTGGGAAATCGGCAAATACTTTTTCACAGCACCGTATTACACTAAGCAAGCTTATAGAGACAGCTTAGCCTGTACAAAATGTCAGATGCACAATTGAATGCATTTGTATACAGTATTTAGCCATTATATGCTCACTGAATGTTACATATAGTCCCTTCTGAAAGTATTGTAACAGCAAATTCTTTTGTTTTCGCAATACATAGGCCATGCTTTAAGCTTTTTAACACATCTATATGTAAATATCAGGAAATGAAAGCTAAAAGTCTGATCCGTTGTCTCATATTCATCTTTAGATATCAAATGTCTTCAATGTATAGCGCTATAAAACACCCTTTCCATTCCGATACTTTCAAAGGGGACTGTAAGTAAAAACTTTTCTTACTTTAGGTGATATTTGCTGGCATTATTGTTTTATGTGCCTCACATTTACATTGTAGGATTTCTTGTTCTGCTGCAGACAATGTGTCATATGTTGTCTGTGACTGACTATCCCCTGTCATAATATTATGGTGATGGGTGTACCTAAATGTCCCTAACAGAACCAGAGGCTACTCTTAGCATAAAAGATGTATTTATATAGAAATCAGAACTATAGTGCAATTATCTGAAGAAAATACAATTTTGATTAAAAAGATGCCCAAACACTTACATTGCCACTTACATTGTAAAAAATCTATTTACTTTCCTTACTTTCCACAGTACTTCGTTTCTCCATGCAACGTGATTTGAGCAATCATTAAATTCAGCTGAGAATGTTGCAACAGCACAAAGACATACAGTAACATATTAACACTAAGTAAAATGTAACAATCTTTAAAATTATGTATGTATGTTATCATTTATCATTTATCATCTACCGCGTCATCCCCAGGTAATAAAGTGTGGTTCCAGACCATCAAAAGTGCCATACTCATTTTTTAACGTGTCAGACTGAAAATGGCTGTGGCCTGCAGCACCTCAATCCATTAGTACCTTTCTGCTGCAGTTTTATGATAGTGTTTTTATGTCTAATCTGGCAGGCACCAAGGACTGCATGGCCCCAGGTCATCTATTACCTGTATTTATACTTATTTTCCAGTAGCACACATACACACACTGGCTACGTAAATAATAAAGAATGAAAAAGACATTTTACACTGGGGGATTCGTAAAATACGTTTTTAACATCTATTAGCTATTATGGCCATTTTAGGCAGAAACATTTTGGGCAGATGGGAAAATGATCCAGGATGAAACAGTGAAAATAATTAAACTGGGACATTATGGGATGGAAATATTCTTTAATTGGACTGTTGTTTCACTGAAGCTGTGAAATGTTGCTGTTCATCATGCTAATATCTATGTTCATAACTTCACAGGGTTGGTCCCATGCTCTTCCTTTTATGCTGTCTTTTATTTATACAGGGGTTAGACAATGAAACTGAAACACCTGTCATTTTAGACCACAATAATTTATTAGTATGGTGTAGGGC
>JAOVYV010000045.1:18353534-18364355 GCA_025674545.1 Hassar affinis | reverse complement strand
TCCCACAAAGTTGGGAGCATGAAATTGTCCAAAATCTCTTGGTATACTGAAGCATTAAGAGTTCCTTTCACTGGAACCAAGAGGCCAAGCTCAACTCCTGAAAAACAACCCCACAACATAATCCCCCTCCACCAAACTTTACACTCGGTACAATGCAGGCAGACAAGTACCGTTCTCCTGGCAACCACTAAACCCAGACTCATCCATCAGATTGCCAGATGGAGAAGTGTGATGTCACTCCAGAGAACACGTCTCAAGTCCAGTGGCAGCGTGCTTTACACCACTGCATCCGAAGCTTTGCATTGCGCTTGGTGATGTAAGGGTGGATGCAGCAGATTGGCCATGGAAACCCATTCCATTAAACTCTCTACGTATTGTTCTTGAGCTAATCTGAAGGCCGCATGAATTTTGGAGGTCTGTAGCGATTGACTCGTCAGAAAGTTGGTGAGCATTATGCACCTCAGCAACCACTGTTATTTTACGTAGCCTATCACTTCATGGCTGAGTTGCTGTCATTCCCAATCACTTCCACATTGTTATAATACCACTTCCATTGACTGTGGAATATTTTGTAGTGAGGAAATTTCACGACTGGACTTGTTTCACAGGTGGCATCCTATCACGGTACCACACTGGAATTCAGTGGAGTTCCTGAGAGCGACCCATTCTTTCACAAATGTTTGTAGAAGCAGTCTGCATGCCTAGGTGCTTGGTTTTACACACCTGTGGCCATGGAAGTGATTGGAACACCTGAATTCAATGATCTGGATGGGTGAGTGAATACATTTGGCAATATAGTGTATTCATTAACCAACTTCATTACCTCTCTCTAGATTACACACAGTAGTCTCACCTCTCGCTGTGATAATGAAACTGAAGGAATGCACTCATTCTCCAGCTTGTCCAGCGACCGCACTATATCCTCAAATGTCCTTTTATAGATCTCTTCATTTATCACTTTGATCTATAAAGAACAGTGGGACATTTTATGCATTTATACCCATAAATGTTCAGAGATGACAGGCTAAGGCTAGGCTGCCTTTCTCACCCCTATTTCCAGCAGGGAGCTGACAGGCTTGTGGTCACTGTTTCTCACAGTCATGTGACTCTGATAACTCAGCTGGGTTATGTTCTTCCCTCTCCACAGAATACGATCACACCAAGCTGGGACTCGACACTTCTCACTGAGTGTTCATGCACACAGACAGACAGACAGAGAGACACACACCCACGCCTCAAACTGTTTCTCTTGATAAAATTTTATGATGAACACAAGACAAAGCAGCAGCTGATAAAATCCAGATCAGATGTACTCTTACCTGGTGTCCCATTCATCCGAGCCTGTATCATACTTGTATGTTGGTTGGAACTCAATCTCACCTTCCATAAATCCAACAAACACAGCTTCTTCATCCATCTGCCTTTTCAGCTAAAGCACACAGACACAGATGCGCTGAAAACACAACTGAAATATGTTGTATTGACAAAACTTTTTAGGACTTAGCATCTACCTGATCATGACTGTGAAGTGTTTCATAATCTCCTTTCAATATCAAATTCTTTACATGGTCAACCTCAAGGTCACTTATTCGATAATTCAAATCCCCAATCCACAGGACAACACTGCAGACAGAAAAGTGGATTTAGTAAAAGCCAGATTATTTACAACCAAATCAGGTGTGCTTAAGTGAACCTCAGGCTGTACTTGTTGATCAGTGGAATTAGATTGAAAATTAAAATTGGTGGTGGTGAAAGTTACCTGTGCTTCATGATGGTGAGTGGGGGAAGCGTCAGGTCAAGCTGTCTGAAGAGCATCCTGCTGCAGATGTCCTTGTAGTCCTGATTCCTTCTTTCATACTCCTCTATATGAGCTGCCAAATGGGAGTTCACCACACAGATGTCTGAATTGTGGAATTTGAAGCTAATAGCTACAGCCCCTTTATTTCCCTGAAAGCACAGATGAAGACAGGTTCAGTACAACACATACTTAATGAAAAAAGAATAAGTGATTAGTTTAGGCATGTGAACTCTCATTCTGCATAAACTAATTAGATATGAAACGAAGTCAGCATAATCAGTTACATGAATGTTACAAGAGCTTTAGACACTTGTGGGTAGCCTCACCATTCTGCCCATGATGCCTGTGCCCACAGTCTCTGCCTCCATCTCAGAGATGTAACTCGCATGTTCCTTCTTCACATAAAAGAGCAGCATGATTCCCACCAGCCGTACCAGTTTTATCTATGAGACAGAGCAAATGCTCAACAACTACCCTCGCAAATGCTCAGACCCCACAATGAAAACACACAAGACATCTAACCTATATTTGACACTGAAACAAGAAGAAGGTAGTCTCACTACCTTAAAACACTTGATTTTTTAATGCTGTGTATTTTGAAAATATAATGTTGCTTATCTTAAACAAAACATGCATACTTATAGAAATTCAAAAACAGCAAAATTCACTTATGTCACAAACTAATGTCAGAAATTTGTCATGGTGATTATAAATCCTTACTAAAGCATACTCGGCGTCTGGGTGAAGGCCGCCCTGTACAGCCTTCATCCATTCTTGCTCCTTGGGGGTGTCATTAAAGAAAAATGCTTCCTTGCTTAGATCCAACTCTTGGAACCTGAGAAAATGAGAAAACCCATTAATTTAAGTAATAAATTGCAGTAATCCCGTATGTTGGTTATACGGTTGGCACATATGCCAAATACTTATCTTACTTAGAATGAGTTAATTTTTTAAAACTTTCAGTACAATGCATGGAATGATTTCCGAAGAATGCGACAGTGTAATGCCTACCCTACACAGTAGAGATCAGGAGGCTGAGAAGTGGAACCCAACCATGAGCGCATGGACTCCTTCGGTGTCTGCCCATTTACGTTGTATGTACCCAGGAAGAAGCTGATGAAATAGCAAGCAAGCAAACAAGTAAATAAATGCTTACTGATGTATTTATATTGACTTGTAGACTTAGATATTTGTATCAAGAATATATTTCATGTGACATCTGAAAATGTAGGGGCAGATCTTATAATTAAGAAATGGAAGAAGTGTAAGCTGAATCTGTGTATCCTAAATGTATCCTAAAATATCCTAGATGAATGTATCCTAAAGGGATGGTACATGTATATCGTGGAATAAAGTATGAACAAAAGTATTCGGACACTTACACATTACACCTAGCTTTTGAGAAATTCCATTCTAAATCCAGTTGGTCCTCCCCTTTTGCAGCTATAACACCTTCCACTCTTCTGAGAAGGCTTTCTACAAGATTTTGGAATGTGTCTGTGGGAATGTTTGTCCATTTATCCAGAAAAGCATTTGTGAGGTCAGACACTGATGTCGGATAAGAGGGCCTGGCTCCCAATCTCCATTCTAGTTCATCCCAAAAATGTTTGATGGGGTTGAGGATCAGGGTTCTGTGTGGGCCACAACCACCTCAACTAACTGTGCCTTTAAGGACTTTGATTTGTGCACTGAGGCACAGTCATGCAGGAACAGATAAGGGCCTTCCCAAATCTGTTCCCACAAAGTTGGAGGCATACAATTGTCTTGGTATGCTTAAGCATTAAAATTTCCCTTTACTGAAAGTAAGGGGCCTTGGCCAACCCCTGAAAAACAACCTCATAGCATTATCCCACCTCCACCAAATTTTACAGTCAGCGTTCTCCTGGTATTTGTCAAACCCAGACTCGTCCATTGGACTGCCAGATAGAGAGGCATGATTTTCACTACACAGAATATGTTGTTTCCACTACTCCAGAGTCCAGTGGTAGCATGCTTTACACCACTCCATCCAACACCTGGCATTCTGCTTGGTGATGTAAGGCTTGCATGCAGCTTCTCGGCCACAAAGTATCCGGTGCACAGCGCTTTTTCTGATGTTAATGCCAGAGGAGGTTTGGAACTTTTTGCTACAGCAGAGTGCTGGCAACTGTTACGCACTATGTTCCTCAGCACTCAGCGACTCCGCTGTGTAACTTGACATGCTACTTCGTGGCTGAGTTGCTGTGGCTCCTATAATGCTACCACTTTTCAATAATACCACTCAGTTGATTGTGGAATATCTAGGAGGGCAGAAAGTTCACAAACTGACTTCTTGTAACGGTGGCATCCTATTACAGTACCATGCTCGAATTCAGTGAGCTCTTTAACTATTCTCTCACAAATGTTTTTAAAGGCAGACTGTATGGCAATGGGATTTGTCCATATAGTATATGGAGGTTTTAGCAAGCACATCAAATGTCAGAAATCAAGAGATTTATCAGGGCTGCTATTACAATGTCTGTAAACACTATTAATTTCCATGTGATGTCTTCTTTTATTCTGTATTTTCAATTGAAGGTTGCCATAAAAAACAGAAAATTATAAATCATGTCATTCAGAAAAAAAAACGAAGGAACATGTCTTATTTAGTAAAGCAGATCAAGCCCTTACGTGAAGTTTTCAACGTAGGTATAAGTGTCCTCTTTCTTAAGGAGTTCACACTTGACGAGGTTGTCACGCAGGCCAAACTGGGGCATGGTGAGCATCTGGGCTTTGTTGGACACGGTGTGTTGAGAGGAGCGAACCAGCTCATTCCTTACTTCCACTTTCTCTCTCTCCTGGCTGTTGCAAAGTTCAGAAATGTGCATTCATCAGTAACAACCCCAAAAGTAACAGAACCATATTCCATATCCTGGCCCATTTCCGTTGATATTTATTTACCTGCCAGAGACTTTTACCCTGAAGTGGCCTAGAATTAAGGCAGAATACAAAGTTTGGTAATTTCCCTGCTGGGTGACCTGGTGCAGCTTGTCAGGCTGAGTAGGTGTGTCAGACCAGGAAAAATAAGTAAATTGTGCCAGTCCTCAGGACTGGAATTGGCCCACAGTAGGTTTCCATTAGTAAACAAGAGCAACACAGTTGTAGGAAAACAGAGAGAGATGCAGCTTAACCCCCTGAAGAATTCTGTTCAGGTTATGAAAAATATTCTTGTAGTTTCACACAGTAAAAGTGCCAGCAATGCAGTCGAGTGAAGACTGAGATGCCAACGTATAGGTTCTATTAATCCAGTTTGTAGGCCAGATAAATCAGTTGTCTTAGGAGCAGTAAATGTACTGCAGCAATTTTAATATATTCTTTTTATAACCTTTTTTAAAATGAAACTCTTTTTACAGCTGAATAAAAATTCACTGCTCTACTGAACAGGGCAGCTAGTCAGAGCTCCTCCATAAATCCCAGAGCTATCCACATCCTGGCTGAGCATGTGCTGGCTTCTTGTCACATGACTCTACCTGTGAAAGTAGGAGGAGTTTCTCTGGATATAAGCAGGTGCTCTCCAGAGAAAGACATGTGCAGTAACATAGCACTCAAACACACAAAAAAAAACAGAGATCTGAAATGCAACCAGGCATATCTCAGTTATTGTTAAAATGTTTAATGTTGCTATTTTTCTCTTTGGAGAGAACTTAGTAAATACAGCGAGTCTGTTTTCCCCTGACTAGATCTTAGATCACACAGAAGAAACATACAATGAAGCCATTAAGAGATAACTAAAGATGACCTTTACTAATTAAATGAATTAAAAAAAAGAATATCAAATTGATATTTGAAACAATACTGTTGTTCTTAAACTGTATGTTCTGAAAAAAGTACTTCTGAAAAGTAAGAACGAAACTCTGACAGATAGTCACTACACTTTTATTCAGAAAACACTAGAGCCCAAAGTCAAGCTGACATCAAAGCTTAAAGAAGCTGCTTGTTCAACTGCCTAATTCAGAGTTTTCCGATCCTGGTGCTTTGAATACACAACAAAAGTGTACACAAAGCATTGCATGTTAAATACAAAATGGGTGTTACAGGGAATGCTGAACGCAACAATGTGCAATGTGACAATCATTTTCCAAAAGCTTTTAGTGAGGGCAAAGACTAATAATTAAGCGTGACACGATGCATCATGATGTTGATGATGTGGGGATGTGTGATTCACATTGTGCATATCAGCATTCTATTAATTACATATCTGGTCTAATTTAGGGTCAGGCTATAGTGACCAAACATCGTATCTCTATATTTTAGGTTGAATGTTGATATACAATATACATCTCGGCATTTTTTAGAATAATATTCAAAGTCACAAGAGAGATGTCACAAGCATTTTTATTGAAACAGACTGTAATTAAAATAAAACGTTTACTCTATACAGCTGTAAATCACGTAAATGAAAAATTCTATGAACTAAATAGCCTATATTAAATAAAAATAGGCCACTGAGAACACTTTCAGTTGTTTTCAGAAACAGTAACCACTGATTAAAACAGTGTACAATTACACTTTACCACGTGTTAGGGAGACGTGTTTCCCAGAAAAATATGCAAGTGTTCGATTTTATTTTATCTTCTTACAGTAATTAATAACTTTTAAAAATGACAAGATTAATAAATAATAAGTGGCTAGTTTGTCTAGACTTTTTCTGAAAGCCTCTATTTTGTATGCTATTATTATCAATCCTTAGTGTTAACTAAGCTATTGTATAGCTCTCTGTGGTCTCTGTGCCTGAGAACGAGGCCATAGAATTCGGGTGACTTTGAAACACTATTTCCATTATTATGTGCTACTACTAGCCTCATTACATTGCAGTCATTTTCCCCTGGTCAATTTGTCTTGGAGAATTTATAAAAGTATTTTCTTTAATAATTTTTAAGACATGGTGCACACTGTTTACAATATGAAGCCTATGCTCGCAGCAATTTCTTTTCAGTCAAATTTTCTTCATTCGAATTTTGTTAAAACTATTGTTAGAATTGAATTGAATCATGAAACCAGTATCATGTATCTGACTTGTGACCACAGTATATCATTACACCTCTACTAATAACCCTGTACTGTCAAATGTAAGACAAATCTAAACTTGGAGAGGCGTCATGTTTCAGCAGAGAAACTACACAATCGATACACGTCCTTTAGACTACTTCAATCACAAACGCTTGGCAAACACAAACATTGGAACTTGGGCTTGGCAGAGCGATGACGTGTTATCTTGGTATGCTTAAGGGTGGAGTAATGGGTTAAGCTGAAAGCTCACTCAGCTGAAGTTTAGCAACCCACAGATTACAAATCCATGCATCATTTAAGCAAAGGCAAACATTTTCCCAGACCAGTCTTATTCTGAAATACTAAGTGTCCAAAAAGTACCGTAACTTTTTTTTAATAAGTATCAGAATTTCAGCAATATGGGCAGCCCACAATGTAACAACAACATGTTCACGTTTTAATCAATTATATTTATTATACACTGAAGTACCAAAAAAACTGGGATACTGGTAAATTCTTGGTGGGTCCACCCATGGGACCATGGAGGGAATGTTGCACAGTTGTTATTTTGCATAGGCTCCAGTACCAGTTTTTCTGGTACTTCAGTGTACACATTAGTGATCAAGTTGAGCTGTAGAACTGATAAATATGTATTTTAAGGAGTGCCAGCCAGAGAGCACAAAAATGAAGGCTGGGTTTATTCTAATTACTATAATAGTTCCTTGCACCTGATTTTTGAAGCACACTATTTACTGCCCAGTGGAAGCATGCTTAATTTACTCACAAACATAAAAAATTATTTTATGTTTTTAAAAATACCTTTTAACAACTTTGCATCAGAAAATATCACACCATCATGCCAGTGATTATTTTCCTAAAACAGCACATTTTCTCTTATATAACACTGTGTTTATGGCTGCTCTGTGCCTATACAGTCATTTCATAGCTAGCCATAGATATGTGCATGAAATAAACGATTGCACTTGTAATTAGGATTCATTATTTCAGAGTGCCCACCTCTCATGTAGACTGTCTCCTTTGATGGTCTTGGTGCTGGTGCTGCTGCTGCTGCTGGAGTGTTTGTTTTCTTTGTGGGCTGTGTGGGATCTATCTGTAGGAAGAACATGCAATTATCACTGATCAGACACAATATTCTATCTAGCTGGGAAGCTCATCAGTCCAGCAGTTAGTCTACAGCAGGGGTTCTCACAAAATTCTGCAACCCCAAACCCCTGTAGAAAAACAAATCATGTACCTTCTTAGTACACACTGGTTTTATGAACTACTCAAATACTGTATTTGACTCATTCATCTACACTAATATTCCAATTATTCATTTGAGCTACTTTTATTCCTCAATTTGTTCAACCTATAAACACTAATTCCATAATAAAAAATATAATTTGCTCCCAGAACCTTCTGGCTTCATGACTCCCTAAACAAACCCTACTGCTCTAGTTAGACTCTGATCTACATCACACAGCCAGCAGTAACACTTGAACTGGGATGGGACAATTATCATGAGCTACTTCAAATACACATACATTTTGTTTATTGGTTTATTTAATGTCATATCTGCATATCTATGGCTATTCAGGACAGGAACAAGGTTACACTGATACACATGTTTCATCAGTACAATGTTCAATGTCAAATACAGTCAGGGGGAAGTTTGTATCTCCAATTAACCTAACTTACATGTCTGTGGGAGGAAATGAAGTACCCGGAGTAAAAGACGCGCCGACACAGGGAGAACATGCAGACTTCACACGTACACAACCCAGACCACTACACCTGGGATCAAATCGAGAATCTTCTTGCTGTGAGGTGACTGTGCTACCCACAGAAGCAGCGTGCCGCTGAATGCGCATACACTGAAGTACCAGAAAAACTGGTATAGCAGTTAATACTTGGTAGGTCCCTCACGGGATCTTGGAGGGAATGTTGCACAGTCCTCACGCTGATGTTTGTTGAGGCCTCAGCATTGAATTAAGATGTTACTCAAGGCAGTGTTGAAGAACTATCGTGTGAAACGATTATTGCTTGCCGACGCTGATCACGTTCACCCAGAGTCTTTTTACAGCCACAGTCATAAGTTTGAGGTTTTGGTGGCATTCTTTTAGTAAAGGTACATCCTTGAAATACTCAAACAGGAACTCCAAACATTACTTCTACCTCTGAAACGCTATAACCCAGCTCACGAACTTCAACTATTAATCTTTTTAAATTCGCAAACTCATGATACCTTGCCATTCTCGTGGCGGAAACAACTCTAGAAACTTCTGTAGATGTCTATCACTTTATATTCACACTGGAGGATGCAACCAATGACTTGCACGGGTGGTGCTGCTGTGGTTTTTGCATTGGCACCAGAAATATTTTTTTCTGGTACTTCAATGTAAAAAAAAAACAAAAAAAAAACACACATTATAAAGTTGTATTAAAAAAAAAAAGCAAAACTGCTACCCAAGACAGATGGGGTGCACAGGTTCAAAATCCATATTGTTAATTCATGAAGTGCTACAAACCCTAATTTTAAAGTGTAGCTCAAAAGCATGCTATCTGACTTCTGTTTTTGGCTGCACGTCTTCTCTGCACTCTCAGCAGCTTTACTAGCTTCACTTTTGTTGAAGGTGGGAGGACCCAAAACCAGGCTCTCGGACACAAAAATGCACAACATGTCACTTTATTACATCTACACTATTAGATGCACAATGATTTCTAACTGCAAAACATACCTTGACTTCGATAGTCTAAGTTGCAAAATATAAACATGAGACCTACTGAAAAACCAGCAGCAAAGGAAATGAAAAACAAACAGACCAGGAAGACGAGTGTACTTAAGAGTTGCCTACAAGACAAAGTGCACACGCAGCAAACACACAGCAACACACAGCAAACACATCTGCATTACAGAGGCTTCATTATTTACGGCACAACTTCAAACGTTCATTCATTTCACTCCTTCAGTGAAAACCTTCATATGGGGATAATCACTGCACAAAGCATTATACATATATAGCATTTCTATAAAACAGGTCATTCCCAGGTGAATCTACACCCAATACTCCCAGTGTGTGTTAATCAAGCTGAAACGTCACGCTTTCCATTAGACAGAATAAACTATAGAAAAGCTGGGCTCTGAGTAAGAACCACTTCTATAATTAATGTTATTAACGAGGAACTAAGTAGGTCTGAAATCAGTGCCATTCGCTATCTAGCTCGTGCTCTAGCTCTAAAGAGGTCGAGTTGTTGCCATCTTCTGAACAGTAACTTAGTTGTCGCGTCTCCTGCTCCGCGGCGCTTTAGCTGACTATATGACAAGCTAGTTAGCTGACCGACTACGTGAACGTTTAATAAATGCATCGGACACAATCATCGTCTTAAAGCAAAAAAAACATGTAGTATTTAATGTTAAGAAGCTGGTTAGTACGACGACGTCAGGCCTACTTTCTTACCGATGTAAGCGCCCGCATCAGACATTTCCTTCTATTCTGCTTGGCATCCTGCAGAGTAACGAGCACAAGGCAGTGAGCGCCGCGGTCACACAGCTGAAGTCTCGGCGCGCGGTGCGGATCAGCAGCCGCAGGCATGAGCGAGCGCCGCCTGAGCGTTCAGACCGAGCAGCCGAGCAGCCGAGCAATCGATTGCACAACCCAACGACTAACTTAACGACGTGCTGATTTAAGGCTATTTAGGGCCTGTACACTCCGCCATTACAGCCATCCTTTACGATTATTTGTACGAGATAAAACCCCCAAACAACCTCCTGAGTTCTGTAACAGACTGACGTGTTGTCATTTGTTGTCTTGTGATTACACTGACTAAAATCACTACTTTCTAAATTCATTCATTCATTCATCTTCTTGACCGCTTATTCCTTAAGAGAGAGCCGGTGCCTAGCCGGCCACATAGACAGGAACAACCCTAGACAGGGCGCCAATCCATCGTAGGGCACACACACACACACTCGGGCCACTTTAGAGACGCCAATCAACCTAACGTGCATGTCTTTG
>JAOVYV010000045.1:18297934-18310340 GCA_025674545.1 Hassar affinis | reverse complement strand
GATAGATAGATAGATAGATAGATAGATAGATAGATAGATAGATAGATTGTAGATAAATATGATGAATTACTGCAATGAACTGTGTTGTTTTGATTGACTGTTGGCATACGTTATTTCCCTTGACCTCTGCTTAATTCTGCCAGCACTCAGCAAGAATGTTTTCTCAGATGATTGAGTGCCAGCCACATGTAAACAGTATCTTTGTTGCCAGATGCCAGCGGAGCAGTAGGTCTAAGAGTCCTTTTGCCTGGCCAACCTCACTGCAGCACTCAACCAGTAGACCTTGGACTCTTCTGCTTGTAAGCCTGCAGCAGAAATTCTTCTTTTTCTCAGGAGAGTGAAAGGAGGGGATTTGTGTTACCAGTATAAGCATCCCAACACATCCCATCACTTCTCTGCTTATAAGGCATTGATTTGAGTAAATTGCCTGAATTTTTACTGACTTCAATATGAATGGGGTCATGTAGTTTATTTAAAGAGTAGCACCTGACTTTATATGACTTCTGATTTTTAGCTCATATTGATGACAGATGGTAAATAACATTGATACAAAGACGGCAGGGTGCAGGATGCAGGGTGCAGATATTCTGGATATAGATTTAAGTGATTAGAAGTCATTTCCGAAAATCTATCCTGCTCTCAGATCACACATCACTGGTACATGTGAGCATAACATTTAGATTTAACATTTAACTGTTAGAGTTCCCCACAGAGAAAAGTGATGATGTGTGCTCTCTTTTCTTGAGAAAGACAGATAACCCTTTTGAGTAATGCAGTTCCTTAAAAATAATAGCTGCTCTCAGACGTTATGGACTGTTAATTGACTACAAATGGGATTTATCTAGTGTCATTGTAATGTCACAACATTGTGTTTCTATCACTTATTAGTAATGAAGAGTTCTCAGATTCAAATTAGCACGAGTCACTAGAGAAACGCTTTCAATTTTTTCCTGATTTAGTGGTCTTAAAATTGCTCTAGGTTGTGTTTTCCTCACTGCTGATCTGAAATATTCAGAAACAATTACTCTCATTTATCATCTTAGTGCAAATGAAATTTGCCACTCTGTTCACACCATTCTGTCCTCATTTACAGCCACTGAGCTGCTGCACATCTTACCTACACCTGAAACCAAGTGATATTATATTTGACATAAGCCTAACCTAGTGTACACTCAGTGGAGTTTTTAGCTTGTATGGCAACCTATCGCTTGAATATCATAGTAAGTCTTATAATAGACTATTTCATTACATGCATAATATTGACAAAGCTTAATACCTTTATCTTTTACATGTTTATCCTCTTCTTTCCTCTTTTTTCCTAAACTGGCTGATCTGATGGCTTAGACCTTTTTTAATCCATTTGTGTTTGCTGATTTGGCACTCGAGCGTCAATACATTATCCACCCCACAGCACTGTCCACCAAGAATCAAGACTAAACCAATTTACCTTGGTGGTGTGCTGGATTTCTTAATTACACTTAATAATTTCACAGAAAAAAGTAACAAATATCTGTGAAACTATACTCATAGTATTTTAAAAGAATTGTGGTTTATTTGGTAGCATTTCTTATTCACTGGTTTTATAATTGCTGTATGACTGTACAACATGATAGTGATTGTGGGTGTTTTTAATGTAGTTTTGAGGACACGGGATGCAAATGTATTGACAGGAGATATACTGTATAAACTAAAAACTATTATAAACATATATTGGAATTTATATATTTATATGATATATTTACATTACATTGTAAATACATTACAATACTTTGCTATATTCATTGTGGAGGTGTATGTCTGTATTTGCTTAAAGGCAGGTTTATTAATATATATGCATGAATGCAGGGAAACTGTTTTTCTATAAATAGTGGGATCTTGCTTCAGTCACTACTAGTTCACCACTGACTACAAATGTTGTACAGTGAACGTATATAAGAGGAAATCATCCACTCTCTGATTGGCCATCACTCTGTCACTGCTCATTTGCATAAAGCTGAACTTTGCTCAACTTTTTTTGTTGACAACTTGCGCAGTGTAACCCAGCGACAATAAGAAATGAATGACTCCTGGCCACTTCATTGCTGCTAGTGTGAGTGCACCTTTAGAGGTGTTGTATTTGAGAAATCACCTTCCCCCCATCTCATACTGTTGACTAGGAGACCTTGCTAGGCAGTATCCTGGCTATCTCACAAACTTGAATCAGGGTGCCCACTCCAAAATATTTAAATCACCCACACACAACGGTAGCGCAATATCATTGTCATAATGTGCAACTGAGCAATAGAAATGTCCGTTCCAAATTGTTTGTGGCCCTGTGGTTTCCCTGGCAAAATATTGCATGTTGCCCATTCCTAGATCCACCACTGTATATACTGACATTGTAATAAATAAACACATGAAATCTGGACATATTATATGATTAAGGAAGGCAATCAAAGCAAAGGAGACTGCATTACATTTAGCCTCATAAAACATTTTAAACATAAAACTCAGTTGGGGGAGTTTGTTGGTAGTAGCACATGCAGCAAATGCCGGCAAGATGAGCAAAAAATGTCTACAAACAGTGGTAGGTCAGCAATAATCATCCAATTATCATTGATAAAGAAGGACCCCTGTACAATGACCCCTGTACAATGAAGCGAATGAAATGTAGCCTACTTTATGTACAGCAGTACAGAAGTTCTTATATGTCATGAGCCTAGCGCTATATGGCACACACACATGCTTTTCATGGCCATTGTATGTTTTTTTTAAACTCACATTAAATCATAATCTATAGAGATGTCATGATTATGCAACATGTAGCTACACACATATCAACCTGTTTATACCTTATAATACCCTATTTTATGACATAATTGTCAAAACAAAAGGAATACAAATATACTGGTTATGCAATCCCTTACTGACTCATATGTTTTTTTAGGTGAATGTTTTTTAATTACAGCTGGCAAATCCAAAGGATAAAATAAGGCTTAATAATGAGGGCTGGGAGCAAAGAAGCTCTTCTCCTTCTTTTGGTTTTTGGTTGTTACATCTAGTCAGTTGTGTTAGCAACCTCTTCAGTAATGTTTAAGTTAATATGTTAAAACCTCACAAATGTTTGAACAGAAGAGTTCACTCAGCCTGAGTGAGAGGTGGATGTGGTTGTCAATGGGGGATTTTAGTAGCTCTTGAACTTGGTGCATAAGAGTAAGTTCATTATTTTTGTATTGTATTAGTATTGTCAAGTACCAAAAGAGCATGTACTGGTACTAAGTCGGAAAAACAAAATACTTCTATACATCCCAAGTTCCCAACCATGTCTCATAGTAAATATTTCAGTATAACTAACACTGGTCTTTTATTTGTTCATTGACTAAATGCAGAGGACTGCCACATAGACCGTGACCTGAGCCCCGGGTTCAAACTGGGCACCCTGGAGTTCTGAGATGTCAGTCTTATTCTCATTCTTGTGTTTGAATTGGAACAACAAAAAGCTGAGAAAAAGAAAAATCAAATCGATATCATTCCAAACAGAACCCCAGAAATGGACTGGCCAAAATTACTGCCACCTTTTGGAATTCAATGATTTGATGTATTTATGGCAAGTAACAAGGGATGGAAATCTAGAAATCACACAGTCAACCAGTTTAAATGAAAAGACTCAGTCTCTGTGTACCCCACTGAGCATGGAGAAAAGAAAGAAGAGCAAAGAATTGTCTGAAGTGAGTACCAAAATGGTGGAAAAGTATGGACAAGTCTCAAGTCTACATGTCCAGCTCCATTAACTCCATCTTAATGTTACTGTGTCCACTGTGCTCAATGTCATTAAGAAGTTTACAGCCCATGACACTGTAGCTAACCTCCCTGGACATGGAAAGAAGAGAAAAAGAGAAAAGGATTGTTTGAATGGTGGCTCAATCACCTTCTGAACAAATTCAAGTTGACCTGCAGACACAAGGTACAACAGTGTCAGCATGCACTATCCATCGCCATCGGAATGAAATGAGATGCTATAGTTGGAGACCCAGGAGGACCCCACTGTTGACTTAGACATAAAAAAGCCAGACTGGAGTTTGCCAGAACTTATCTGTGAGGAAGCCACAATCCTTCTGGGACAATGTCCTGTGGACAGATGAGACCAAAATATAGCTTTAAGGCAAAGCACATCATTGTACCATTTATGGAAAATGAAAGGAAAGGACATGGTACCTATGGCCAAACATGGTGGAGGATCAAAGATATTGTTGGGTTGTTTTGCTGTTGCTGTCAGAGGTCATGACCAGCTCTGGAGAGTTCTGAAGTGGCCAGCAATGAGTCCAGATCTAAATCCTAGAGAACACCCACGGAGAGATCTCAAAAGAAGGCACCCTTCAAACCTAAGAGACCTGGAGCAGGTGATAAAAGAAGTGAGGTCCAAAATTCCAGTAGAGAGGCATAAGAAATAAATGCATGGTTACAGGAAGCAAATATTTTCAATTATTGTTTCCAAAGGGTGTTCTACCAAATATTAAGTTGAGTGTGCCAATAATTGTGTCCCATCCAGTTCTATGTGTAATGATATCAGATTTGACTTTTTTTTTCCTCTGTATTTTGTGTTGTTCCAGTGCAAAAAAATGAAATAACCACAGAAAGACCAGAGCATTTTTTTCATACCACCTTCATTAATTGTTGTCAGCTGAAAGGGTGCAGATGCAAATTATTGACAGAATTAGCACTGATATTAGAACAAGCATGTAGGGTTATAATGCAGAGGTGTGTTTACCATGCATAAGCAGTCTTGTTGTCCCATATGGCAACCCTGGCTGTTTCAATTACAATTTACATGGTAGGGGCATTCCAGCAGTGAGATTGATTTGCCAGTGTAACAATGTTCAATTAAAAAGTGAATGCCTTTATTATTGCTTTATTGGAATGGTAGCACCTGAAAACTGTGGAGAACACAAACCCCACCCTCGTTAAAAGTGGTAGTCCATCAGGCGTAAAATGAGTACAGCGCATATATCAGTCATATTTCCCTGTGGTGTGGATACATTTGTTTAGCAATTACACTTTGATTTTTTTTTTTATCTCAAACTGTGAGAATACAATATTGGCATAAAAGTGCATTTCAGAATTCTGTACGCTATAGTAAGATATCATAATTTAACATCTGCCCTACACACTAAAAAACAGTTCAACATAGTATTAGGAGAAAAGCATATGTTTTTATGCATTACCATTTTGTAAGGCTTACTCTACAGCATTTTGCACTTTTTTTCCACATTTGGATTCCAAACTTGTATTCAAATAACTGTGGGTGTCTGAGCCTATATTATTGCACAGAACAACATGCTTTTTATAGGCTGGTGTGAAATTGAACTTTGCTTTCACTGCTGCTTTGAAACTGCGTCTAAATGAAGAGTTATATAAAACATGGCCTGAGGGTGTGTTGCCATGACCCAGTTAAATCCTTGTGGTAGGTGAGCACCCTTTACTCCACCAGAGACTTCTCAAAACAGACAGCACTGGCAGAATACATTAATACAAATGAAGGACTCTCTGACCTAACTGACAAATCAATGGAAATAAAAATGTGCAGTAACAAAAAAAAAACAAAAAAAAAAACAGGCGTTGCTTCATTTAACCTAATCCGTAACTGCTGCAGAGAGGCCTCAAGAGCTTAACTATATGTCAAACATGCATACCGATTGAATCACCACCCACCACACACTTTTTTTCAGCAATAGTTAGTGCGGACCTAATTACTCAGGGTGGAACTATATTCATGAGTGCTAAGTGCTTGACTAACATGAGGATTTTTAGAGCACTCTCTCCGTCTCTCTCTCTCTCTGTGTGGGTGTCTGCATGTGTAGAATACACTTGTGTGCACAAAATACGGACATGGGCTTTTACAATTTTGCATGGATTTATATCATCAGTCTCTCCAGTGCAAATGCTGAACAAAATTACTCTTCCTTTCTCATACTACATATTAATATTTACAATGACCTTCAGGCCTTTAACAAATATGCTTTATAAATCCTGAGAGTGCTGTATAATAATATTCTGAAACTGACACAATTTCTTTTTACAAAACTGAATGTTTGACAAACTGCAGTCACTGACTATTAAGCACAGTATGTTTATTAATCACACTGATGGATGGTTTTTATTACTTTGTATAATCAATTAATTAGTTTAGATAAATCTTTTTTTAACAAAGCCAGCTTGTAATAAATCAAATTAGAATGCAAAGTGAAAGAAATTACAAAAATAAATGAATAAAAAGTGACCTGAGGGCCTCTGGTTCAATCCTGAGCTTGCTGTACTTTTGCACATGCTCACCCTGTCTGACTGAGGTTCTTTTGGGTTTTCTGGTTTCCTCCTACCTTCCAAAATCATGCCCATAAGTGGAATGGCTATTATAAATTGCCCCTAGGAGTGAATAGTAGTTCATCACAATAAAATTATTTTGTTTCTGTGTGCTATGCACACTATATATAATTGACATGACAATAAAACCCACTTAACACGAACAGTAGGGTTAATTTGTTGTTAGTAGTTAGGGTTATTTGCATAGGATTTTAACAATGGACAGTGCATTGCACAAAGCAGTTTATACTGCTATAAATTTTAAATGTATAAATTTATCCCTCATAACAAGACAGAAGCAACAATGACAAGGAAAACCCTCTGAGATGAGAAAAGGAGGAAACCATGAGAGGAACTACACTCAAAAAGGAACCTATCCTCAGCTCGGTGATACCGGATAGTGCAATTATAAATAATTTATCTTCTAAAACTGTATATAGTCAACATGTGCTAATTATATTAACAAGAACTTTTGAGCTTATGAGTGTGTGCATCAGAGCCTTTTTAACTTAAAGTCTATTGTATCGGACTGTTATTTACTCCCACAGTGATGGAGAAGCTGTTTGTGTGCAGACTTTTCTTAGCAACTGCAGTCCTACGGCTAAGCAAAGAAGACCATCCACAGCCATCCTTATGGCTTTTATGTCATATCATCCACAGTAATCTCATGGCTGTCCAATGTGGGGCCATCCTTAGCAGCAGTGAGGGATTTTCAGATAACGAAAACTCCTCAGAAGTAGGGCATCAAGATGGATCATGCAGTTTACCCAGTTTACCAAACTATGCCCATGAACCCTCCAGATCTGCACCTTTAGCTAAGAAAAACACTCTTAACAAAAGGTTTGACTAAACAAATATGCTTTCAACCTAGACTTGTTTTTAACACTGAAACTGTGTCCTGAGTCCTGAACATAATTTGGAAAACTGTTCCATTGTTGTGGGGATGTGTTATTAACTTTAATTCCCAACAGATCACACACAGATGCCAGATGTTTTAAGAATGAATAAACTGTGAGAAATACTGTTGAATTTCTTTTTGACGTAGCCTATGACACAAATTGACTATGACAAAATTTAATACAGACAGATTATTATAAACACACTCATGCACATGCATGCATACTCACATTTGCATTTTTTTGTTTAAAAAACCCAGACTGTTCACATTTCAGTATTTTTTCATATTATAATATGCATATAATACATACAAATATTATTAATTTTAAGGAAAGCTCTTTTAGATATTGTTGGTTGGTCATGAAATTACTCCAGGACTGGCTGGGTGTACATAAGTATTCTCATAAACACTTTTTAAAAGCAAGAACTTAGAAGATATGTCAGTGTCTTTGTTTAAAACAACCAACCAAACAAAAAAATACACAGTAGACTAAAGCAGACAGATTTCCAGAATTGTGTAGTATACATGAGATGATACAACAGGCAGAGCTTTGAATAAAAAGCCAAAGAACAGCCAAATAAATTTTATGCAAAACAAAATGTGTCATAAAAGTGAATATGGTACATGAAAGTGATCAAGCTTCCTGGAGCAGGACGGACATCTGTCTCTGACTGTTGGAATGCAGACAGGAGTATGAGATGATGCATTATGTGAAGTCTTTGAGGAATGGTTGTGTCCTGTCCCCATGGATCAGGGCTCTGCTGATGGAAATGCTGCCCATTCGGGCCTGCTGTCCAGTTGTTCTTGACTCCCTGGAGGCTTCAGATGGAACTTGGGGGAAATAAGAGGCCCGTTGGCTCTGTGTGCCAAGACCAGTGCCAGACTGATTTCATGGCTGGTTTCACACACAGCAGCGATGCATGTTCCCTGATACTGTGCTGTGATCCAGCAGGGGGCACTCTGAGTCCTGAAATATGCTCTTATTTCTCACACAGGAAATACAGGGTGAGAACAAAAAACATATTTCTGTGTTTTTAAATGTGCGAGGCTGAAAGAGAGCAAGAAACAGACAGGAAAGAAACTACAATGAAATACAGGGTGGGTTCTTCTAAGGTCCTCTTCAAACTATTTAAGAAGAGAAGTAAGATGAAGTGTCCTGAGACAGTGGGAATGAACTGACCACTGTCTGCCTATGCAAATCTACAGAGATATTGTGCCATTTAGTGTAACAGGTTAATGGGCTGGTAGAAAACCTTGCGAACTTGGAAGAGGCAGCAGTGATCCATTAAGGCAAATTGGATGGATTAGTGCAATTATCTACACTGGCAATCTCACCATCCACATCTTCTCCTCATCAATCATTCAGAATTCCCCCATATGCCCCTGGCAATTGATGCCCTTCTCCTCTCACTACTGTTCAATCCTGCACTCTTCTCTTATTTGTTCACAACCAGTAAGTGTAAGACAAGGGTGGAAATCCTTAAGTCATTGTACTTCATGACTATGCTTACAATTTATTTTGGTGCATTTATACTTTACTATTGTTGAGTATTGTTGGAACTGAATACTTTATTCACATTTAATTACATTTTCAAGAAAAACAATTTTGTTTACTCTTTACATTTTTACTGAGACCTTTATAGCACTTGTTACCAATAATGAAGTCTTTACATCCATTCAACCAAACGATCAAAAGAATGGACTCAGTTTTGGCATCCAATCATTTCAATTTAACATCCAATTAGGTTCATCACCATGGAAACATCTATCAAGAATCATTATGTGCTGTGACCTTCTCATGCAGCATAGTGCAGTTTGTGCACTATCTATCTGTGTTCATTTGAAGATAAGATAAATAAGACACTGGACTCCAGTGTTTAACTTGAGCAGTACCCCTGGCCCTACCTCAGCAAAAATGTTCTAAAGCTGGGACAAGCAAAGACTCATAAATTCTGGCTTCCTAAAAGGCATGAACTCCATCTAATTTGAAAAGATACACAAAGGTAAGTTTATCTAAGTTGTTAATGTTAACTGGCTATATTTAAATAGAATTTCTGTGCTAATTTTCTCATGCAAACACAACATTAATTTTATTTCAACAGTAAAAACACATTGTGTTTTATTTTTGCTAATTTTCACATTGAAACATGACCTTTAGTTAATTTTTCAGTTCAACATATTTTTGAATATTTCTATGCATTTTCAAACACTTTAAAGTAGCAACTTTTCTTTTTTTCTTTAATCATTTGAGTTCAATCTTGGCTGGATGCATCCACTTTTAATTGTGAAAGATTTTGACACTTTCTCTATATATAAACGGTAAGTATAATTTTTAGTACTTGCAGTTTGTTAAAGATAAAGGCCATTTATTCAACCAAGGTTAGCTAATGCCAAGTTTTTGGAATCTTTCTGAATGCATGCCAAGCTAGCAGACAATTATGAGCCAAATGTGCTTGAGTTTCAGCCTCCAGACATCATTCTCCTTTACCACAAGTAACTTGATTGACTTTAGTTCAAAAGTCCAGAAAGTCCAGAAATCCCTCTAATTGACTATTAATATTTCATCCTGACTTTCCAAACATGGGAGTGTGAGTGAGTCAGGGTAATCAGTACAGCAGGCACGTTTAGATATTTGAAGTGTATACACAGCCTAAACTTCCACCTCTATCTTTCAGGAGATACACATCTTCTCGTTTCACCCGAAGACGCTAGAGATAATCTCTGTCTCAAATATCCCTAAAGACCACAAAGGCATTTTGATCTCACAGATTCAGTGTGTTTGGATGCTTAGTAATGAAATTCAGCTCCAATGATCTATGCTGTTTCTGAGCCTAAAATGGTTTCTTTGATTTCTCTGATTATGGATATATTATAAGAACACACTGTAATTTTCTGTAGAATGAGTGAGGAGTGAAACAGGTAAGGGGGATTTTTCACTGCACAATCAAATGCACATATAATCTTCTATGATAGAAGTATTCGTAATTTTCTCAATCATTCAGTATTCTGGTGATTTTCTAAGCTACCAGACATTGCTCTCTGTAAGTGTACTGGTAAGTACTTAACTCCAGTGTGTTGTTTCTAAATGTTGATGTAGATTTGGCTTCAACTTGTGTTCTGTTCAGTGTCTTTGTTTGGAGAAAGAAAGAGCATCATATAAAGAGCATATATTTACTATGTAAAGTCACACTTTTCCATAACCCTCAAGCTGTAGATGAATAGAGCTGTAGATTTTTTTATTATCAAAATGGACTTGACTCTTTCACAGATGTTTTGGATGTGGTTATGTTGACCTATCACAACAGCTTTTTATTTGAACTGGCTTTTACAATGTCCACGTTTTATAGCAAATCACCGCATCTTTGAAAAATTTGATGATTAATATAGATACAATTTTCCACAAAGTATTTTCCTTATATTTGGAGAAATATGCTCATATGGGTGTAGGCGACTTCATTGTAGGATAATAAAATTGCTGAATTAAGAATTCAAATTAAACAACATTAACAGAGCCAGGATATAAATCACTAATGTGAGATGCTACATCTTATAGACTGTACTGTTGTGGGCAAACAGCAATGAACTCCCATATTGCATTTAATAACAAGAGACAAGCAAGATACTCCAGTCAACAGAATGTAAAACCAATAGTCAAACTGTACTAGGCAAACTGTAATTGTGATAAAAACAAACCACATAAACAAAAAACAAAACAACACAAAACAACCTTTCCTACCCTTTTCCCAAATAACTAGTGCCAACTTGGACTTTCTTGCTGCATTTTCCCACGCTTGCTCTCAGTACAGCTGCATTCATTTATTGAAGCATCGTATATTAACACATATTGAGTTATGTGTTATGTAACGTAGGTCTGTAGGGTGACATAGTAAGTAAGGTGGGCTGCATTTTTACATTTTCCCATTATTAATAACATTTTAGACTTCATGTTTTTTTTGCCATTCATCACTGGAAACAGTTCATTACAATTTACATAACAAATCTGCTGAATTGGTAAACTGAATAAGAATGAAATCAAATCCTGTCTCGGAGCAAGCTTGCATGCAAAAGCTAGTCTGAATGGTATGATTAATAAAAAAAAACAGGAAAACAAACACAATAAGAAAAACAAACAATATGATTAAGGACCTCCAGCCCAAAGCTGCTTCTGATTGATTACTGTTCTTGTCACATATTTAATATAAGATACAGAAACTCTTGAATTTGTCAAAGACAGATTTGCCTTTCAAACAAGTAGATATGACTTCCAGTGTGTACACATAATGCACCTGAACACATATATAATATATTTTAACAAGGATGTGTGATTGGATATAAATATGGGAGCTGTGCATGGAGGGCACAGTGGTGCAGCAGGTAGTCTTGCCACTTCATAGCCCCAGGATATCCAGTTTGATCCAGTTTTGATGACTGTCTGCTTAGAATGTCCTATGTTCTCCCCCTGTCTGCCTGGCTTTCCTTCTTATGGGGTTCTTATGTTTGCTGCCACCTCCCAAAATACCAGCAGTAGCTAAACTAGCTATTAGCTATGTTATAAAATGAGATCTTGTCCTCCCTCAGAGACCACACAATTTGCATGCTGGTTACATAGGTGTAAAATTGTAAAACTATCCTTGAATGATTGAAGTTCAAGCTCCTGAAACTGCACAAGTCACTTACTATTCTGTGCATAACTACACTCAGTTGGATGGATGCAGCATTGACTGACTGGTACAAAAAAACATACAATAAGAAGATGTGCATGTATGTATGTACAGTATATGCATACTGTATATCTCCAAGAGACAGCCAACACAGGCAGACTTATATGAGCACCTAGATATTGCATTACTGAAACAACACTTACATAACTATATTGTTAGCAGCATTTCATGTGTTGTATTGTATTGTATTTTATGCTTTTTGGCTGAACTCTTCCATGAAGACCACTTCTGGCCAGACTCCTCCAGACAGTAGATGGGTGTACCTGGGTCCCACTGGTTTCTGCCAGTTCTGAGCTGAAGGTGCTGCTGGACATCTTCCAATTTTGAAGAGCAATAAACTTGATGTGTTTGTCATCTGCTGACAAGAGCTCGAACAGTACATCTTGAAACCCCAGTCTGCTTTGAAATCTTTGTCTGGGAAAGCCCTTGCTGATGCAGTATAACTACCTTG
>JAOVYV010000045.1:18228947-18254950 GCA_025674545.1 Hassar affinis | reverse complement strand
ACAACATCTCTGCATCATGAATTTCTAGCTGACTTGTGCTCTATGGGTTTTTCTTCTGTAAGTATATTACTGATCATTAATGACCCAAACACTCCCTATCTATCTATCTATCTATCTATCTATCTATCTATCTATCTATCTATCTATCTATCTATCTATCCCAAATGTAATTAGCTTTGGAGACACAGGAATTAGCTTTAGAGACACAGTGACATGCTTTATCCTAATAAACCTGGACTAACTGAGCTGCAGTAAGGCAAAGGTGGAGCTGGAGGTCCTAGATCCTTTGAAAGAGTGTTCATGGTCCATGGTGGCACATCAGAGCAGTCCTTCTTGTTATTTTATAAGGTCAACTCAATTATGTGGTGACCTCAGATAATTAATCCATCCAGTATGTTAATAAACAGTGGAGGACCCTCCTGACAGCCTTGAGCGGGACTTTGTCACTTGCAATTCAAATTATAGATTGACTCAGGAGGTACAAAACACTGAAAGCAGACAACAGGTAATGATATGCAGTGTGGGATAGACTGCGAAAAATGAGCATGGCCATGCATTGGGGTGGAGGTTTATTTAGAGACTTACTTCATGTCTTCATTCAACACAAACAGAAAACTTCCTCTCACAAAATAATAGGAGAGCTGACAGTTATTTCTTGATAAAATCTAGAATGGCAGTTAGTGTATGTTGAAATGGATTGACACTCACTAATAGTAAATAAATCTCATCACATAAAGCCTCACCATATGAAAAATTAAACACATTATTTTAATATGTTTAATATATTTAAAAGGCTGTGGAGTTCCTGTGTAAGTTGTTGTTATTTACTTTTGGGACACAGTTTATGAAATGGTTAGAGCACAAATACATTCTGTCTATATATACAAACCCCATTCCAGAAAAGTTAGGACATTTCCTAAAAATCTAACAAAACTGAAATCTGTAATTTGTTAATTCACTTGAAACTTTATTTAACCTAATTCTATTTGTTAAATAGGAACAAATTTAGAAATTGATGTCTGCAACACTCAAAAAAAAATTGGGACAGAGGCTAAATAAGACAAACAATACAAGTAACACAGGTTCCACAATTAGCAGTTTAACTGGTAACAGATGAGGTCATCAAGCTTGAGTATAAAAGGAGCAGCCACCAAAGGCTTAGTCTGTGCAAGCAAGGGTGGGTCATAGTTCAGTATATTTTGCCAAACTTCATGAAATAATTATTACATAGTTCAAATACAATGTTTCTTAGCACCAGACTGGAAAGAATTTAAGTCTTTCACCATCCAAAGTTCATAATATCATGAAAAGATTTGGGGATTCAGGGGAAATCGTGGGGCATAAAGGCCAAGGGCATAAACCTCTGCTGAATGTGTGTGACCATTAAGCCCTCAGCTGGTATTGTTTGAGAAACCGTCATGCTACCATGATGGACATGCACAGGAGAACCCATGTGTACACTGTATTAAGTAAATACAACCTGAACCTGTAATTTGCAAAGAGGAAGCCACATATTAATTTTGTGCAGAAACACTGGTGAGTTCTCTGGGCCCAAAGTCATCTGAGAAAGACATTGGAAATGTGTTCTGTGGTCAGACAGGTCTACATTTCAGCTTGTTTTGGGGAAAAAACAGATGTCAGATTCTATGTGCCAAAGATGAAAAAGATGATCCAGACTGTTACAAAAAAAGTGCAAAAACCAGCATCTGTTCTGTCATGGGGGTTCATCAGTTCCCACTGCATGGTGATCTGCATATATATGTGAAGGTACCATTGATGGCTTATAGTGGTATTTGGAGAGAAATATGCTGCTGTCAAGCTGAATTCTTTTCCCAGGACAATGCCAAATCTCATGCTGCATGAATTACAACAGCATGGCTTGACTGGCCTGCCTGTACTCCAGATCTGTCTCCTTGAAAATGGATGGCGCATCATGAAGAGGAGAATCAGACAATGGTGATCACGGACTGTCTTGTACACAGCAAGAATGGGCAAAATTTCCATTTGAAAAACAGCAACAATTAGTATCTTCAATTAATATCTTCAATGTGTATCTTCAATTTTGTCATTGAAAACACTGAAAATCTTTTCTTTGTCATTTTGTCTGTTAAATAAAGCTTCAAGTGAATTAACAAATTACAGATTTCAGCTTTAATTGCATTTTTAGAAAGTGTCCCAAATTATATAATTATTATAAAGAGCTTCTAGTTGTCACAATGAGCAGAACTATTTAATACCTTGGCATTCAGAGAAAAAAGAAAGAGAACATGATTGTGACATATCATGTTGTGAAGGATTTCAGAGAAATTAGAAACTATTTGAGAAGCATTTGGTCTATGGACTACCTCAGATATGAAGTTGAAAAATATTTAATGTACATAGGAACACCAAATACAGCTGTCACTTATAGCCAGAATCCTAACAAGACCCTATTTCCCAAAACACATTGTGGCCTATACAAATATTAGCTTCACCAGAATACTGATTACACATATCTGTTCCCAATCAACACCTTCAGTTAGAATTTTTATATATGGTCTTTGTCAGTTATGCTCTTTGCAAAGTTACACTCAGTACAGTCATGTCTGAACTTGCCAAGCTTGTTTGTTTTTCTTGTTTTGACCTTGTCTTGCTCTTGATTTCTAAATTCTGATTTTTGCCCTCTGAGTGTTGTCTGCTGATTGCCTGCTTTGGACTAAGAGGCTGCCTTACATTTTGGATTGTTTGTGTTTGAAATATATAATAAACATTCCTGCATTTGTATCCTACTCTGCTCCTCAGGAGTTATCCGACAACAGCATTTTGAATCTTCAGATGCTTGACCTGAAAATCCCTTGCATTTCATAGATTCTAAATAACTGGAGTACTTTGTCGGAGGCAGAAAAAAAGAAACTTGCTAATGTCTAGCTGTTTCTATTGCCACTGAGGAATGTCTTTTTTCCTCCAGCCCTGAAGCATACCACTTAGCATGAATTGCTTCACTTAAAATATCCCTTAGTATTAATCATTTAAATATGATTGTGTGATGGATGTGCATGAATTACAGCTAGAGTTCATCGTTAATGAAAACATAATTGTACATGACAGCTGCATGATTTAAATAGCTTGTTGTTCTTTTGCAGTCTATTCATTGTGTGAGATCATTTAGCTATTCAGACATAATGTCCCCCTGCTGTAAAATATGGGGCTGTCAGTTACTGAAAGACTGCTAAGACATTTATCAAGAGATGGACATTTGTCAGCCCCAGGCCCCTGTTGATTTGAGTAATTACATTTTTTTAAAAGAAATTCAAATCAGCTGCATTGCAGGCTATAGTGTCTGGCTGCATTATCGTTATATCAGATAATACCCTTTAGGATTAGGGAAAGCGCTGCATTTTATGATAACTGAATGTTGTGGAAAAACATTTTAATGCCAGATACTGCGTGCTTGCCTTTATTCTGATGTTTTGCCTTTGGTCTGCCTCTGTAAGGATTACTGATGCTCTGAGATGAAACTCAAGCCCAAAAGACTAAACACTGGATGGATGTCACTGTATAAATAATACACAAATATCTATCTCAGATACTGGTCTGAAGTTCTAAAATACATTTCTACTTATTGCAATGCACACGCAATATTAGACTTATTTTTTCTAAAACCCAAATGTTTGGTGTATACTGTATGTGATCTAAATACACAATGCAGTTAACTAAAGATTCATGACTATGTTTAGTCAAATCACATGGCAGTCCATCACCATAGCTTGCAAGACAGAAATGTAGACAATTATTCATATCAAATCATTATTAGCCCATTAAGGGTTATGCTAGTCCAGGTTGCTATGGTAATAATATCTGCCAAAGGAAACAAATAATCCATTGTGTTGTGTTCCCTGAAATATTTGAGCCGTCATATACTTATTTTTTTATATTAATACATTATATATTTATTTGACACATTTGTCTCCAGATTAATTCTGAATTTTTTCAACACTAAAGAAAGAGCGCTGCTAAACAGGAGACTGTAGTCAGTTTGAGGCATGTATGAAAAAGAGGTTTGGAAGAATATATTCTTCTGTTTAGTCATTGCTCTATTTTATACACTGATTCATTTCCCTGTAGTATCTCATTCCTGATGTCCGTGACAGCTCAGAGTAAGCTATGTATTTAAAATTTTTTGCAGGTATCCAATTATCTGATGAAATTTAGAGCACTAACAAATGTAGCTGAATCATATATGTATGCTTCCTGGCATATATCAGGTTAAGTCAACTCTGATAATTACTGGCTCAGTTTTACTAACTGTGGCTGGCTGCAGAGCCAGTGGAGTAAATGTGTTCGCTATGGTATCCCTTTATACTGAGAGAGATAGGCTCTTTTGTTTTATTCACAGGCTTACTGACCCTGTCCTCTACAAATCACTGAGTAAAAAAAGAGGTGCAAAGTAAACCTTTATCACGGGAGGGGAAAGTACCTTTTATGATTTGACAAAGGCTTTGCTAATGGGGGTTATCTATCCTGAGCTTTCAAAATGTCACATTCCAGCCTTGTTCATTTGCATAACCTCTAAAGCGTTTCGGTGAGTGCGAGTGCATTGATTTAGTCACCGTCTCGCAAGGCACTTGCCATGTTGACACAGTCGACTCCATCAGTTTTAAGACACTCCTTAATCCATTAAGTGGACTCTCCAGTAGGTACTTCAGTGGCCTCGCCGCAGGCTATTTCCACGGTCCTTCACATTATAGCTCACAGCACATATCAATACATTATCATTGTGCAGCCCGTTAGTGTCCATGAGAAATTAATTAGGCTCAGAATTGATTATACTTCAGGAGATGTCCTTGTCTCTGTATCATTGCCAATACAGTATAATGATGAAATGAAACCTCTGTTAGTGTCAGAAGACTCTGACAAAGATTTTTTTTTTCAGGAGATTCCTATCAATGAACAGAAATCATGTCAATCAATGCCAATGTCACTAGGAAAATAATGCCTTTATCATCAAATGCCATGTTACAAAATAACATCGTTGTAGAGCAGTTGCATTGTTTCTGTCATGTTAATATGCATTGTGCCCTGAAGCAGCACTTCATTTTGGGTCAGGTACCATTTTAAAGCACAAACTGTAGACTTCAGTCTGCATTCTATCAACAAAAGCAATGTATGAAAACAAAGAATATCTCATTTTTACAGCATTCCTTGTCTTTTTGTTTTAAGGATGCAAACACTAAAGGCCATATAGTAAAAAAGATGTATCCATTTTCAGGGGTAATTAAAATACCTTCTGTATGGAAAATGGTGCAAAAAACATCTTGTACAATTTAAGCAATGTTGCTTATGGTAACACACAAACTAGGCTTCTCTCCCTTATGTATATATTTGATGTACAAAAAACTGTACAAAAATTGGAAGTCAGCAAAAAAAGAGTGGAGAAATGGGAAGTGTAGATAATTACATATTTTGTTCAATGTACTAAAATGTGTAATATTAATGATGCCAATATGTATAACAATAACCTTTTTTTTCCTTGGGGAAAGAATTACATAAGGAAACTATGTGTTTTAATATGGCTTATCCAATTGGTCAATCTGACAACCATGTCATCAGATCCTCTAATACTAAACATAATACTATCATCAACCAGCTCATAACACTTACAGTATGTCATAAACACATATATCAAAATCCTTGTGCCTTGAAAAGAAATTCAACAAATAAACAGGTGCATTGTGATATCGCTGATTTTCCAAATGTTATGGAAGCCACAGTTAACCACAGTTAAAGAAAATATGAATATAGCGTTATTGTGCATGTTTTACACAAAGCTTGTTCTGTACAGCCTTTTCATTAAAACAGTTAGTAATCAAATTGCATATTATCCATATAAATACCCTCCACACATTATTTAATAAGAACTTTATCAGGTACATTTACAACAGCCTTTAAAATGAGGTTTTCGCTTCACCCAGAATGCATTGAGTAGGCTTGTGGGCTCAGACACAGTGTGTGTGTGTTGAGAAACCTTAGTTAAGTAAATGGTAATGTCAGGCTCACTGTGAGCACCATTTGTGTTTTTGCTGCACCTCCAGATGTACATGCATCTGGCCCTAGATGATTGGATGTACAATGATTAAATGCTTGTGGTATCAAACACTACCAGTGTTTCCCTCACAGTTTATTAAACATCAATAATGAGTACTGCTAAGCTATCACTGTTGCACCCAATCTTTGAAAATAGTTTAACTGTGAGGCAGACTCTGAAGTGAAGAAATTCACGTCATAGCACCCAGTGAGGAATGTGCACAGAAAGAGACCTTACAGCAAAAGAAAGATGGTTCCACATGTTGTAGACGCTTCATTTTTTTTAAAAAAGTAGGTGAGACCAAGATTTCCAAAATTCCATGTCAAGAACAAAACCAAATGCTCAGATGTATTAATCTGCTCATTGTAATATTATAAGTATTATAAGTGTTATACAGCATAGGCTAATACAACTTTCTGCAACTAAATATAGCTGTTAGTACATGTACATGTGCCATATTATTTTGAACATATGAAGTATTATGAAATATAGCCACTTGAATATGGGAACAATACAGTGGGAGCAAGTACTTGCTCACAGAAATTATGTGAAGATCTTAGGTGGCACTGAAAAAGATATTTGTAGGCCGAGACCAAGAAAAGACCTATTAAAATTTCACCCAAGGTTATGTCAAAGCTGAGTCCATTCACCTGTGGTCTCAAGACATGTATATTTCCTATGAAATATGAATGTCAAAGGGAAACTTGGGGCAGACAGTGCACTGTCACAAGGTGAAACATTTCATTTGAAAATAAATAATATATACTTATATAATATATTAAATTTTATATATTATATAAAAATCCTCTTTTAAGTCCAGTGAAAGACATCAACACTAATTTTTTAAATTCTATACATTAATATAACTGTAACTGTATCTATACTTTATATTAATCTTGATTTAAAACTTTACACATACAGTATCTGTTTGCAAGAATCCAACTGACATCTGTTTAATTTTTTGACATCATGCCACATATGAAATCAAACAAAAGCGTTTTACTTATTAAAATTCCAATAAATGTTGTATATGTTTTCACTTGTTTTTTGCAAGAATGCTTGTTAGGGCATGCCTCATTGTGATTCATAATAAATAAGTAGAATATTTCTGAAATGATAATCTCCTAATACAACTGAGATTTTTAGAATGGAAAAACTCATTGCTACTTCACATAGAATCAGTATGGTGTGTTGAGAGTAATGCTAATGCACTGCAACAAAAGTGGTTCTTGTTCATGTATGCTCAGTGCAGTAAATTGATTGGGTGGTGTAGCATCAGCTTGCATGCGTGAACGAAGCGGCCCAGGGTGATTCATGGGTGGTTGCATATGCTATGATGAAAATCAATGAGGAATAATAACTGAGAAACAGCTGAGCAGATTATGGAGTTTATTAAACCATGCAGAGAGAGAGAGAGAGAGAGAAAGAGAGAGAGAGAGAGAGAGAGAGAGAGAGAGAGAGAGAGAGAGAGCCTTGGAGGCAAAGAAAAAATGAGAAACAAAACATAAGAACCATTCCATATTTATGTGAAAGTTAGTGGAAATATTGGACTATAGTTAACATTTTTTCAAGAAAATTCCATGTATATTTACTCCTTACCCTGTGCTAAGCTGAGCTATGGAATAAAATGTGACTTTCTATCCAAAGAAACATATGTGCTTCCAGACTGCTCACTCAGACTCACTTTGCAATGCTGTTATTTTTGTGTTTGATTTTTGTGATCATCATCAAGGACAAAAATAAGCAATACGATCACATCACTGTATACAACCTGTATGTTCATTATCATTGGTGCAGATGGTACAATGACAATACAATTGTAAATATGGTGTGTGAGTAAATTGAGTACCAGTCTCCATTTCACAGAATCCCTCACTGACTACAAACATGGATGCTGAGAACTCAAACGCCCTACTGCCATGTTTAAGTTCACAGAGCTTCTGACTGCATGCACCCACCTGCCTGGACTCATTTACACACATACACATTGCATAGAACTTTGACTCAGATTTTTGGATTTGTCTAGTGTTTGCTGTTTGTTGATCACCTGCCCTGTGCATGTTTCACAACCACAAGCATCCACTCTAGTCTACTGTGCATGACATAGAGAAAGTAAAAACTAATACATTATTAACATTATACACAGACCAGCCATAACATTAAAACCACCTCCACATATCTACACTCTTTGTCCATTTTATCAGCTCCACTGACCATACAGTTGCACTTGGTAGTCTTACAGATAGAGACTGTAAACCATTTGTTTTTCTTCAGACTTTATTAGCCCACTTTTACCTTTTTCACTTTTGTTTTTTAGTAGTCAGGACCCCCACAGAGCAGGTATTATTTCAGCAGTGCTGCAGTATCTGAACCACTCATACCAGAGCAACACACCACCACCCAAATAATATCTGCTCTGTGGTGGTCCTGTGGGGGTCCTGATCACTGAAGAACAGGCTTAAAGGGGGCTAACAATGTCTGCAGAAAAACAGATGGACTACAGTCTGTAAAACTACAAACTGCACTTTTATGGTGAGTGGAACTGAGACAATGCACAAAGAGTGATACAAGGAGGTGGTTTTAATGTTATGGCTGATGGGTGTTAGTATTATATATAATTTATTGCTGGAATATCTAATCAGAACAACTCTTCTCCTTTGCTATGTGTGTACAGTGCAGCATAGTGAGATTCATACCAACATATCACATATACATATCAGATATTCCAATATAGATTGATATTTTTAGAACTAATAAGTGAAATAACAAAATACATTACAAAATATAAATGACAAAAAATTTACAGGATTTACTTTAGTCAATTTTAATTGTAGTGCTGCAATAACAGGAAATTTGAGGAAGAAAATAACTTGTAAAATGTAATCTTGTATTTGTCTCCCACAGAGTCCTCCTCATTGTGAAAGTGAGCACGATGCTAATTCATCCTGTGTTATTTCTGCTGTTGTAGATTTCAAAAATAAAATTAAATAAAATAATAAAATAAATAAAATAAAATTTCTATTTATTTTCATTTATTTTTTAAATGTATTTCATCTCCATTTATTCACTTGTGCAAGCCAACAACTACCAGTCTCTTTAGTGTTGTAAACTCTTTACTTTTACATTTTTGACATGCTATAAGGGATCAGTGAAAAGGCCAAACATTCAGCAAACTGGGGCAGAAGCTGCAGAATTAGATGGGGTTAAAATTATTACATTGTTAAGAGTTATGAATCAAGCAACATTCTGTGAGAACAAGCAGAATGAAGCTTGGTTTATCTTTAAGACAACACACTCTAGTGGACCAACACATTAAAGGGATTAACTCGAATTCATTATTATTAAAATACTGTGACCAAAGCACAAACAAATGAGAAATATAATGCATAGCTGCTTTAAAAAAAATGTGCTTTAGGCAGGTGAGGAATAAGATAGTGAAAAAGCCTGCATTGTAGTAATCAACAGCCTGGGGATATTCCTATTTTAATTAGGTTTTTTTCCCCTTTAGCTTGTTTAGTCCAACATTTACAAAACCCAATTTCAGTCTTGCTGAATGTATAATATTTGGTTTGACTGAACAATTAATGTTGAAAAATGAAATAGGACTTTATTTTACTACACGGCTTCAGGACTGTCACTGAATTCACTATTCACAATTTTCAGCTGTGTAGAAACTGTCATGTGTATAATATGCACTTGGTATGCCACAGGTTGAGCTTTGCTGTAAGTACCTGTGCCACTAAAGTTGATAAACAGAAAAAAAAGTTGATGAAGTGGAGATCATAGAGCGATACATGTAATTCATCTTAACCATAACAATTAATCTTAGCAATCTCTCTATTGACTGAATTTGATAGAGTACATTTAAAATACTTTGTGATGGTCTATTTAAGCTTTCATAGATATGCCATCATTTAAACATAGCAGAGTGAGTGGCACAACTGACAAACCTGTCACCCACCTCCATACATACATAAACACAATGACAGGTTTAGTGTATGACTTCACCTGTGTTGTTGGCTGGGAATGCTTTATCTTTTCACTATTACTGACTCATTTTAACAGTGGCAGTAGGATACATGTCATCTGTACAGGCTTAGTGTGAGCTGTAATTATATATATTCACATACAGACATGTGCTGCTGGCCTGGGAATGCATCTAGTCATTAGAAAAAAAGAAGTGCTTGGAAAAGGGAGAGAAATGCAGCATATTTACCTAAATGTAGCTCCATCTTAGAATTTTGCTGCCCTGGCCAGAAAAATTGAGATCCAAACTTCCCACAATTCCATCAAGGCTGTGGTGCATGTATCAGTATCCTTTGAAAATACCAGCTTATATTTGTGTGTGCTGGCAAGTAAAACCAAAACTGGACTATAGCCATAGCTGTTTTCCTGTTACATGTGTCTATGTCTTCTTCCCATATGTATTTACTGAAACCCTGCTTAACATACAGAGGTATCTTAATTGAAAATACTTCCTGCTTGTTTAATTTATAAAGAGATATAACAGTACAGATACAATATGCAATAGTATTAATTATATGATAACAATTTACTTGTGACTACTTGTGACACTAGACTGTTACCCTGAATTCGTACTAGTGAGAGACAAAGCAACGGCCACCTACTTGTTTTCTATACAAGTGTATATCACAGAACTGCAATTTCAGTGACAGTGGCAAGCACTACAGCATGACCAGCAAGATGTGAGTTGAAATTTCTTCAGCTTAATGGTAGATATGATACAGTAAAGCAACAAACCCAAACTATTTGCTTGAAAGATTCTTCTTGCTTCCTATGCCTCAGTCAGAGGAAAAAAACTTTGTTTAATCTTATAAACTTGGCTTCCTCTTATTCTGTCACATATGACTGCTCCAAAAAGGTAAAGAGCAAGAAAAATAAAGCTTGAAAAGAAGGAACTGGTGGTGTCTGTGGAGAGTGTTTTGCAGCTAAAACAGTTTGCCTATGCTTCTTTTCTACTAATAGCTAATAGACACAGTGTGTTATTTAATTAATGTTTAACACATTTGATTAAAACATATAGATATACTGGCATGTGGCAGTTCCTCTGGTAAGTGTATGTATGTAGCTACGGTTAGCTCTGTAAACATGAATCAAGTTAATATGAATATAAATTATAAATAATATATGTTTTTACATTATTAAAATTCTAAACTCCATTTTAAATTAATTAAACTCTTTTTTTAAGATAAATAAATGGTATCTGACATACTTGTATATGTGTGAATTTTCTATTGATTTGCTTGCATTTCTACATGCCACAATCGTGAGATACAATGTGTAAGATATATGGTCAAAAAAGTATTTCACATGGTGAGATTGGCTGCAAAAAAGAAGAAAATGTCTCCCTTTTCCTGACCATTTGTCTTGGACTAGTTTGAGGTCTTTTGTGTAGTTTTGAAATTTTGCTGTCAATCCTGGTTAATAATAATACCTTGAACACAACTGTGGAAGGTATTTCAACACCCTCTCAATGATCTGATACACTAAATATACATATGAAACAACTACTAATGCGTTACAGTATGATTCACCTCATTTTGATGCAGTGTGCCACAATTTTATGTGATTCAACACAATATGATGCAATACAAATGAATATAATGGTATAATTCAATATGGTACAGGATACACCTCCACAGCTTGTGCGAGACATAGCCAAGAGACTTGTCAAAAATTGGCCACTGACAGCAGTGGAGATGAGAGTATGCTTGAGAGAGGAGGAATCTGAATATAAAATGATTGGTCACAAATTATTGGCCACACTTCTAAATAAAAAAAATCATAGTGCCTCCACTAATACGTAAATATAAATAAAGTAGATTTTAGAGGTGCAAAGATGGTCAAAATGATGCATCTCAAGTTAATTCCAAATTGTATCCAGTACACACATTTTTAATCAGTCACGTCATAAAATTTTATGCACCTATGTGAACCTGTCAATCTTACTATCCCTATTATAGACTAGTCAGCGTATCTTGATCTTGATGCAAAATTAATAATAATAAGTCAATAATAATGGTCACTGCATAGCAAATACAGCATACCAAAAGTGACAAATCTAGACAGACATTTTTAAGTCTGCACATTCTACATATAAATCACTATGCTGCAGGTGTTCCAGGGCACTTGCAAGATTCTGCAGGCTTTTTAAAGAAGAGCATTCTGCTAAGCAAGATTGACAATTTGTCCCACATTGCAGAATCACAAATGGAACAAATGTGTCTTTAGACTTTTTATTATCTAGTGATGGTATCACCAGGCATTTTTCACTCTCAGACCACAGTGATCAGCATGGAATAATCAGAAGGCCCTGATGAGTGTCTGGATGGAAAATTTCACTGGTTACTCTTGATTCTCTTGATTACTCTAGTGGGAATTATTGAAATGAGATCATAGCAGTTTGCATCACATTATAGGGTGTGTTCAAGGATAAACATATGTATTTGTTGTGCTATCAGTATAATGATCTGGATCTACAGTACAACCCCTGGCAAAAATTATGGAATCACAACACTTAGAGGATGCTCATACAGCTTTTTCACTTCAGAGCAAACAAACAAAAACACAGAAAGCTTTCATAGCTTAATATTCTGGCTTTGTGAAACATACCTCAGACAAATTAAATAATTTTAATTTAATATTTAGATCACCCAATGTTGAAAAAAAATATGGAATCATCAACAACAAAAAGCCACAAAGTTAGTACTTTGTTGCTCCTCTTAGGGCTTTTATGATGCACCTTTTAGGGCTTTTCTGATTCACTGAGGCATGAACTTTACTAATGAAAAACAACATTCTCCATCAAACTGCTGCTAACTTTCTTGAATTGGTTGACAGAAAAAAATGCTTCAAAATTGTACATACAATAACATGCTCCTGGATAGACTGACAGATATGTACTATATCTGACATGTGAATAAATGGTTTACTGGTACTTTTTTGTTAATCGTCTAATTTTGAATTGTTTTATATTGAATTTAAGTCTTGAAATAGCCCGAAAATCTTTCCAGCTTTCACTTTACTTTCATGTTGCAGACTGCTTTCACTTGCAGTCTTTTTCCTATAAAAGACAGCTTTTCACCTTTCAATTTTGAACCAAATCTCAATGTTGTTGAGAGGTCTTGTCTGGCAAAGCTGTCTTTTCAGAGAGTTTCTGCTAGGTGGGTGATGTCAATCCAACACTGGTGGATATCTGATTATTTCCAAACAAACTTTGTCTGTCCTACATTGTGTTCTGACATGAACCCAGTTTTCATTTTCAACTAAAATACAATGGCTGGCCAGTGTTCGAGTTTTACATCAAGCCAACATTGGGTATTGACATCAAGCCAACATCAGAGTTTGACATCAACCCCATTTTCATTTTCAACTAAAATTCAACATCTGTCCAATGTTGGAGTTTGGCATCAAGCCAACGTGAAGTTTCACATAAACCTGATTTTCATTTTCAACTAAAATGCAATGTCTGTTCAACATTGGTGTTTGATGTCAAACGTCAAGTTGATGTCAGACGGCAAGCCGACGCTGGGGTTTGATATCAACATGATTTTGATTTTCAACTAAAATAAAACGACTGCCCACCATTGGAGTCCAACATCTTTCAGATATCCTTCAAATGTCCTGTGCCTGCTGGGAAGGGTCAGTTGTAAAAGTGTATTCAAAATTAACATCAGTTGTAAAAGTGTATTCAAAATTAACATCAGGCTACATGAAAAACACCAACAACAAAAACAAAAACAAGCAAATAAACAGGCAAATTGTCTGAATAAGTGAAACCTGAATTCACATATTGCTCTTCTCTTTGCATACATTCACAAGTCTGCCATCACTATTTCAGGCCATTTTTCTGTATGCTTTATTCCCACTTTCTGCTGAACATTTGTTGTGTACTTTGAAGACTTTTGTGCCACTCCTGTTGCATTTTCATTTTTTCTGACAACTGCTCATTAGTGCCATTGATGAGATGATTAGCTAGTTGTAAAGTCCCTGAACATCTGACATTGTGCGCATTACAATCACATGCCATTTCATATTCCACCCTTTGCTCCTTAATCCCTCTGCAGACAGCTGCCAAAAAGATTGTGGAAACTTAATCAGCTTAATTAAGCTTCATTAAACAACGTCGGCTTCAACTACAGAAGACAGAAAACAGACCTGTTGACAAGAGAGTGGAAGACACACAAAGGCTTTAGAGGTAAAGGAAGAATAACATGAATAAAGGCAATAGACTGGAAAGAATGTTAAGAAACAATGGGGAATGCAAAAGGACAATGTAAGTAGCTGGAAGGTTAAAAGACACATGTAGTAAGGAAACTTCAAGGTAGGTTAGAAACTTCAAACAAGATCAAAGGATAGAAAGATTATGGTTATGCATATTCCCTAATTGTTAATAAGTGAATACATCCCTAACTGCTAACACACAACAAGAGCATTTCAATGAATTTGTAAATCGTGAAGTGTCCACTAGACATAAGTATTATTCAAGCTGCTGGTGATATAGCCACTGCTGTCTTTTTCTTCAGCTAGTAATATGTAATAGTAATGTGTAATAATATGTAATGTGTAAAAGTAATTTTTTAACCCTATAGCCTCTCATGGGTTGAGATAAAGAGAAAGCCTTTTAGAGGTAGGAGTGTGGGCTTGATTAAATTTATTTCAGCTTACATAAAATAAGCAGTATTTCATTAAAAACAGCCTACTTTATTAACCAGGCTATTCGATGTATCAAAAACAGCCTGCAGATGTATCAAAACAAGAGCCCTGCTGCAGCACAACTCTGCAATGCTAAATGAACTATCATTATGTTACAGGCTTAGGTCCTAATGAAAATACAACTTCCTTTTCAACTGTTCTTATTCTAGCTGGCATAATGGAGCCCCCACTGCTAAAGTTGATGCCAACAGGATCTCAACAGAACAAAATGACTCTGCTTAAGGGCACAACAGCTGTCTCCTACCAGGCATCCAGAAACTGCACAGCTTCAAAAGTCATCATTTCAAATGAAGCTTTCCAGTGCCGTCTTAGCAACGTTGTTTTCATCCTGATTGCAACATATCAGACATAGAGAAAGCATCCTTGTGGAGAGGAAAGATTTAATACAGAATCAAAACATGTCAAATAAGACACATACAGTCATGGGAAAAGGAAAGTACACCCTCCTTTAATTCTATATTTTATTTAGCAGAGCCTAAATAACAATTGCGTGGTTCTTACCAACTTCGACACACAAATCACAAACCACAACAGAATTCAATATGTGGTCATATTTTTTCCACATCAACATTCAGCAACCAGATGGGGAAAAAACTACATCCTATAATTAAGTAACATATAACAATAACTTGAAGTACACATTTTCTGTAGGAGTTTATCATTCTCTCATCACTTTGGAGAAATTCTGGCCCATTCTTCTTGACAACATTGCTTCAGTTCACTGATGTTTGAGGACATTTGTTTATGCCACAGCATCTAAATGGGGACATTTCAGCACCTTGATTAGTTTTCATCTTTAGCCATTCAGTTGATTTTCTTGGGATCATTGTCCTGTTGACTGACCCAATTTTTGTCGTGCTTAAGCTGCTGAATAGATGGCCTCACCTTTGTCTCAAAAAGGTTCTGGGATAAAATATAGTTTCATGTTGTCTCAATGTCTGTAAATTTACTAGGTCCTGTGGATGGAAGCCAAAATTATCACTCCAGCACTTTATCCTTATTCCTTTTGCAGTTTGTACACACCTAAGTCATTCTGCCATATTCTTTTTGAAGAGAAGGGTTTTTTTTCAGAGCTATCCTTCCATAGTCATACTTTTTCAGTTTTGTTCTGCTGCCATGAACATAAGCATTTAGTTTATGTAGGTCACATGACCTGGATCTTGAGCTTTTCTTTATATTTGTGAGAAATAACCAATCTGGACTTGGACTGAAGATACCCATTCCTGAGAAGATTGGCAACTGCCTTGAAGGCTTTCCATGTTTAAATGATCTTTCTCAATGCAGAATAGTGAGTTGGAGATGGTATTTTAAGCTTTAATCTTTCCCAGACTGCTAGGTAGCAGTAATTACTCCTTCATTATTATGCTGATGCATTTCTTTAGTAACAGTAATAGTTTATGATTGTGTAAATATGGAAGGTGTACTTACTTTTTCTCACCTGGTTACTGTATGTTGGTTTACTTTTTGGGAAAATAACTACATATTGAAATCTATTGTGGTTATGGTGAGGGGAACAGAATTGTTATTGAGGTCCTGATAAATAAAAATATAGAATTTTAAGAAGGTGTACTTTCTACATCAATCAAAGGATCGGTATCACTGATTTCATAAATTGTGAAAAATGAAAACTGAATATGAACAAGTTAATAACATTTAGCAAGATCTTTCTACTAGTGACTAGTTTTGCTAGTATATATAGTTCTTCTGTTATCAAGACTTAATTATTATAATTTTATGTTATTCTTTTTCAAGACAAAATGATCTAGCTAGTGTTCTGGCATATGCTATCAATTATGAATTAGAAATACTACATTACAGTTTTATTTGGTGAACGTATATCTTGCACAATTTATACAGTTTCTTTTTAACCAGAATTCCCCATCCTACGAAAGCAAAAAAAAAAAAAAAAAAAAAAGACATATGTTGGTAAAGCTTTATCTGGACAGTCTGAGGGTTTTCAGAGTATCTCAACAGTAACCTATGCTATACAAATGTTCAATAATGCATATAAAAATATTCTACAAACAAGTGATAAACCATTTAATGAATCTATTTCTGAATAAAAACCACAGAACATATTTATATATTCCTCATAAATGGCAAATGTACACTGTTTGAAAGCCAATGCATATAAGAGAATGCTAGAACAGCTTTATCTTTTATCTCTGTTACATGTGTTATTTTGACAATGGGAGAATTTCAAAAGGCGAAATACAAACACATTTGAGCCCAGCTTATATGCCCATGTCCATTTAAATTGCCTTCACACTGACAGGGGTGATGGCAAATTAACATTTATAATTCATATTAGGTATCAGAACTGCTCCCCTGTGGTGACATTTAGAAAACTGGTTCATGGATTTCTTAGATATTTCAAATAGGACCAGATTAAAACACAACACTTTGACAGTTTATGTAGCATGTCAACATCAGACACTTTAAAGTAAAACACTCATCTTCAATTTATTTTTATTTCAGCTTTCTTAAATCCAATCCATCACAAGGTTGAAAACAGTAAGCTGTTCAAGCATTCAGAGAGGGATCTATCATACATAGGCAAGATACAAAGGGCCTACTTCAATCGACAGCTCTCCTCTCAGAGGGATGCACTGCATATACATAATAATTGACACAACTGTGCCATTACATTTCACTACACCATGCATAATAGTTTCCTGTCATGTAGACAGAGCCCTGAGAGCACTATGCCTAGGGAGATAACTGAACATCACCTATGCAGATGATGGCTTCTTACCACTGCCACAATCAGGATGAAATATTAATCTGTTTTCCCTCTAATTGTAATCCATTGTGAACCACAATTGTGGAACATGTCTGGCTTTAGAGTATATAGTTTCTTTAACAAGATAAATGTCCTATTGTAGCAGATAAATGGGGATTAACTGCACAAATTACAAAATGAGAGAAATGAGAAATTAAATCTTGGCATCCTATATTTCCACTGAAATTTCCACTGGGTGACCTACTACATTACATACAATGCTTTGCCTGTATTCTGCACTTTCTTTGAACTTAGAGACTCTACTTCAGTACCATATCACCTGCCTCTCTATCCCATGTCCCTTATAGCATTCTAGATTCCCCCTTATCTCTCCCTCTTTCCACATTTGTATTCTCCTCTTTCCTACCTTTCATAAGCTCTGTCAGTCAGTGAAAAGCTGGACACGCTTCCACGTTTAAGCCATGGCACATTAAAGCAGATGCATATAACTTTTGGAGATTTGTGGATTTAGAGAGCTTTCTTTTAAAAGCAACAATTATGATTGCAATCTTCTCAGTTTTAACAAATAGTTATAGGCATAAAACTTCTATTAAAAGTGACAAGTCCATGTTAGTAGTTATTCATTTGCACAGTTAATGAGGAGAAGGCAATAGAAAACATGTTAAAACTAAATGTATTACTGAAATATGTTAAAAAAACAACAGGAAGCTAGGCTTTATTTATACAGCCCCTAGTTTTTACATTCAGGGTTACTCCAGCACCCAAAAACAATACAATAACAAACAATGCTGTGCTGTGGATCCACAGATCTGCACAACAACTGCAGAACAGCTACAAGACTGTTTTTCCCCTTTCCTTTCCAATATAAACAGAGAAAGGGTGAAGCCTCAATGCCTTTTGCTTCATGCTGCTTCATCGGATTATGTCTTATGTCCTTGGCACAATCTCCTATGTAGGCTATATTTTTAACACCAAAAAAACACAGACAGCTGTAGGGTGTTAAATGTATGCATTGTCTGTTGCATTTTGGTGATAAGCAGCTTTATTTATTTATTATGAGGTTGATGTCATGTTTGAGAAAGTGGTTACATTCATGACAGGAGAGGTTAGTATTTCCACTTTACCTAACATGCTTTACCTGCATGTTTGTGGACTGTGGGAGGAAACTGGGGTCCCCAGAGGATACCCACATAGACACAAGAAAGGTCCTCCACACAGAAAGGACCCAGACAACCCTACCCAGGAACAAAACCCAGGACCTTCTTTCTGTGAGACAGCAGTGCTGCCAACTGCGCCACTGTGCCACCCAGGTGATAAATAAAACAGATTCAAGTAAGTACAGATCTGAGCATCTGAATGAATCATGCAATGCATGGCAATATTTATTTATTTATTTATTAATTTATATTTTTCCCTGATTTTTCTCCCAAATTTAGTTGTCTCCAATTCCCACCCGTCAGTGCTTTCCACCCTTGTCACACAACGAACCGCCAGTCAGGGAGGGCGAAGCCATTGCGTGCCCCCTCCGACACACGTGATGCAAGCCACCGCCTCTTTTCGAGGTGCTGCTTATGCAACTTTCGGGAGCGGTGTAGCGCACTTGGAGGAAAGTGCTTCCAGCAACCTCCTGTATGCATGAGCTCACAGACGCAGAACAGAGAGCACGGCCAATCTTGCTCTCTGAGCTCCTGGCTATGGGCAGCTATAGCATCACCTGGATTAGAACTAGTGATCTCCGGATGATAGGGCGAACGCGTTGTTGTTGCACCACTCTGGAGCCCCGTATAGCAATATACATATACAAAAATGTATATATTTTATAATGTTTATATTTAAAAAAAATATTTTATAGTTTTCTATGGTATGTCTGAAATTCCACAATAGATAGAATAGAAGCTCTGTTAATAAAAAAACAAAAATTATATTTTACAAAAGGAAAAATTTTGTTTCACCCTGTTTTCTGCCATGTTGCATTTACTATAAAGATTTCTGGATTACTGTGAATAAAAATAACTAAACTTTTTATTTGTTTATTTTGTGGGATTTGAAGGTAATCTTATATCTTATAAAATAATGTTTTCATGAAGAATAAATTGAGATTAAGGTTAATGCCAACAATTCAGTCCCAGACTTGCAGCTAAGTAATAACTTTTTGTTCAGTAACTCAAGCTTTCTTTCCCCACTATTAAAAATAGCTACTTCTATTACACAAAAAATAAGGTTACTCATGCAACATGGCTACTACCTGGGACATGTCACACCTGACCATCACACCCATATGTGGGCCTTCCTCAGGCTGTTGCCATAACATTAGTAGCACACAAGTCTAGAATGGCATTGTATGCTGTTGTATTACAATTATTTTTTTCCAACATGACAATGCTCCTGTGTACTAAGCTTGGTTTGCCAAGATTGGCATGCTAGAAGTCACAGTGGCCTGTACAGACCCCTGACCTCAACCCCTCTGTGCACCTTTTGGATGAATTGGTATGCTGACTGCATGCCAGAACTCTTTGCTTGACATCAATGCCTGATGCCACTAATGCCTTTGAGGCACAAATGAGCACACATCCTCACAACTACATTCCACCCATCCCCCAGCCACGTGGGATTTGTGGAATTGAAATTTAAATGAAATAAAATTGAATTAAACTAGTAACATTACTACTTAGAGTGACACTATTATACAGTAAAAGTATTTCATTTCCATTACACGCAATTGTCTTCATAGCTGAAATGACAGTTAATTGTATGTCTTGCGCACTCTTGGATTGTAAATAATATATGAGGTTGTGACAGATTACAACCAGGAGTTAAATTAAGCCATAGCCATCACCACACTTATGCGCTTCAATTTGTCAGTGGATGGTCAACCCCAACATATCCATTTTCAATAAGGTATACATTTTTTACACTTCTCAGTCTTAATAATTCAAGCAATGACTAAAACACATTTTCACTCCTTCCAGTAGGTTTGATAACCCTAGATTCTTGCAGTCACAGTTGTGTAGCTGCTTAAAAACATCAAAACTTCATACTGTCAAAGGATTTGCCCAAAAGCCACCTTGCAGATCAACCCTCCCTTTTGTCAATTAGATGGCACAGATGCCAGAGAGATGATGGATGGCAAGGTAGGGAGAGAAATAGGTCAGAAATGACATGGTAACTTCATTTCATTTCATAACTGGAATTATAGTTCATAAATTATGCAAGTGGAATTGTTGGCTATACATACAATTGCATACAAGACTTGAGCTGCTCAAGAGTCATGGTTGCTGTTGCCTGATTCTCCTCTTCATAACTGCCCATACATTTTCAATAGGAGACAGATCTGGATTGTGGGCAGACTCATGCAATAAAAACCACCACATCAATGGTAACTTCACATACACTGTATATTTAGATCAGTGCTGTTGGCAGTGATGCACCCCATGGTCATGATGGCTTGATGGTCATGCATGTTCAGCATTATATTGCACCCTTGGTCTTTGTGCACCAAGGTTTCTCCTGACTTCCTGAATTTTTTCATGATATTATGAAATGCAGATGGTGAATTCTTTGCAATTTTGCACTGATAAACATTGCATTTAAACTGACTGACAGTGCTCTCATCAAGCATGGTGAAACATGACACATTCTTGCTTGCAAAGACTAAGTCTTTGGTGGATGCTCCTTTTATATCATCAATCTTGATATTTTATTTTGCCTTATTTTGCCTCTGTTGCAACCATCAATTTCTAAATTTGTTTACAAATAGAATTAAGTTTGTCTTGAAAACACTGAAAATCTTTTCTTTATTTTGTCTGTTAAGTAAAGGTTCAAGTGAATAAAACAAATTACAGATTTCAGTTTTTATTGGATTTTAGAAAGTGTCCCAACATTTCTGGAAAGGGGTTTGTGCAAAAGAGGAAATTATCAATTGCATTTGCTAATTATTTGACAATAACAACCCATTCATTCATCATCTACTAAATGTTTGTTGGTAACTACAACAACTCTCAGAACAAAAATTTCACAGAAGCTGTTTTGGCATTAATTCTCTAACTCCATATCAAGGATACTTGAGAATTTTAAATGCAGCATTACTGTATGTGTCAATAGGAAGTAAGAATGAGAATGCAGTAAATGGCATACTTTCTTATTTGATCCAATTTAGAAGTGGTTTAGTGACAGGCCACATTCATTTTATTTCTTTTATTTCTTACATTTTTGTCAGTAACCATAGTTTGCTGGCAAGAGTCCAATAATCTACAGAAAAGACTTAGAGTGAGGCACAATTTATAGCTGTCATCAGGTCCAGATATTTTATATAATATAGTCTTCATGGTAGCAGTATTTCTCTTGAATTTCCAGAATGGTCCTACCCATAGATTGACAGTCTAACTAAGATGAATCAATGTCAGTAGGTAAAACAGGGAACAGGAAGCAGCCAGTCAGGTGCTTGTGCTATATGCTGTGTTAGTGTGTGTTGTGCTAGTACGATGAGATCAGACACTGCAGCGCTGCTGAAGTTTCTAAACCCATCAGTATCACTGCTTGACTGAGAATAGTCTACCAACCAAAATTATCCAGCCAATAGTGTCCTGTGGGTAGCGTCCTGTGACCACTGATGAAGGACTAGCGGATGACTAACACAAACTGTGCAGCAACAGATGAGTTACTGTCTCTGATTTAGAAGTGTACCTATAGTACTGATGAACAGTGATAGATTTTAAGACCTAAGTTAAGACCTTAAGACTTGTCTGGGTAACAGTGAATAGTTAGAGTTTGATAATTTTTGTATAGTATGATAAAATCATAAGGCAAATTATAAAAAAAATATCTTGGTAGATTATTGGCTTTACCAGAAAGATGTGCTAGATTCTATGTAACTAGGTGTGATCATACTTTTTATGCAGTATCTTTTTCTAGTGAGCCAGTTATTTTTTTCGTGCCATCCGATTTATAAACTCCCTTTATAAACCCTACCAAGTCTTATCCCATGTTGTAAAAGAAAAAGCCTAAGTTCTACTTCTACCACCTCTGGTTTGCTGCATGTAGAAGCTAATGTGCACTCTCCCCTGAGGAGATAATGAACATAGAGACACTAGGTTATTCTGAAAAAGAGGACCTGCCTTTCCACAATATAGAAACATTCACAGCTTTCCTCCTACTGTCACTTCTTCCCATCCAACTACATATTAACCTCACCATAATACAAAATTAGCACTGTTGGTGCATTCCATGCTGTTTAAAACCCCAACTGTTAATCAGGATTCAACCATCAGCTGATAATTACACATTATATTACACCTAGGTTTTAAGTAGCTTGTAAAGAATATAGTAGTGCAGTTGGGGGAGAAATGACAGGGGGTAGAATCATATATAGATGTTACTGATTTATTATGAATTTATTTATTGAAGAGCATTCATTCAACTTTATCCTGGTCAAGGTCACAGTAGATCTAATGTCAGTCCTGGGATGACTGGGCACGAGGTACACTCTGACTGGGGCAAAAAGGCAAAAACAAAAGATTTAGGATATTTTCAGCTCCTTAATGTGAGGTTCATAAGTTAAAGGTGAGTCCTTTTTTTTATTAACTATGAGATCTCAGTAACTGAACATTCTAAACAATGTAAACATCAAACTAATGAAAAAGGATCAAAGGCTGATGCCTGGGGGTGGTCTATAAAATAGAAGCACTGACCAGCAGTGAGATATCACATGAAATGAGACTGTATAAGACAGGTGAGCATAAGACCTACGAAAAAGAAATATATCACGAAAAAGAAATTCTATCAAAGGATGAAATTGGGGAAAAATGTGGCCAAATTAAGAGAAAATATTTTCAGAATCTGATCAGAGGCTGCAATACTGCAATGCTATTGCCATAGGGAGACTCTAGCATATTTGCCTCAATTTGACATTCTGGTCTGTTTCCCTCTGCTCACTGACTTGGCAGCCTTTTTTGTGCGTAGCTCCCAGGCCAATGCTGACTCACTTGTGCCTTTCCCTCATCTCCCAAGCACACAGCACACCCAAAAAACTGTTTTTGATAAAAAAGCCACTGTTTTTGATAAATTTGCATGTGGAAGATCTGGGACAGTTGCATGCAAGTGTGCCACCGGTTCCATTTGTCTGATCAACAGATATTTGATGTTTTTGTCCTGTCTGTAGGACAGGACAATACACGTGACGCAAGCCACCACCTCTTGTCGAACTGCTGCTCATGCAACTTCCACCTCTTGTATGCATGAGCTCACAGACGCCCGTGACTGGACAGTGTCACGCTGATTGACATGGGGGGAGAACGTATGCTGCCCCTCCCTCCCTGAGAGCATGGCCAATCTTGCTTTCTCAGCTCCTGGCTATGGGCAGCTATAGCATCACCCAGATTCGAACTAGCGATCTCCGGATGATAGGGCGAATGCGTATGAGTGGAAGTTTTAAGTCTGATATTTGTCAGTTTATTATTGGTGGGATCATACGTGACCACCAAAGAAATTCTCTCTGTACTAATAGTAGAACGTGTAGAGATCAGTGCAATTTTTTCACTCCAAGTTTTAATAAGTGGGTAGGCAATGGATGGTGATTTTCAAGGATATGTCTAGAAATGTTATGATTGAGCCTGTCATGCCCATGGCCATCAGAAAGCACCCCCGACGCCCTGTGGGAGAGCCCTGTGGGTATAACCAAGAACTACAACTCCCGTAGGGCACCTGCTGGCAGCCATCTTTGATTGCCTTGTTTATGCCGCGCTGGGGAGATAAAAGGGCAGTGTTATTTCTCCCCAGCATGGATCAACTTTGGAAATACCTAACACGTACTCTACATGATGATTCAACCAAGTAAGAAACTTCAAGTTAAATATACCTCTTGTTCTCATGTCAGCACTGTATATAGTCATGCACTGAGCACCCAGTCTGCACTCATGCCTTGTCTCTTGTTTTCTCCTCAGTTTGCCCACTTATCCAGAGTGTGGACATTTCCTGTTTACCCCTGTGCACATGTTTGGACTACCATTTTCTTTGGATTCGAGTTGAGATATTCCCCATTTGCCTGATCCCTCTTTCTATGCTCTGTGTTTTGTGTTTCTTTAATAGCTGGAGTTCATTCTCCCAAAGTGACTCCGGCGAGCCCCGAACCCAGGTCCCCAGGTTTCTGAATGCAACGCCTTAGCAGGATGAGCCAAGTGGGGCTTGGCAGCTGCTGAGAGCATGACGCCTTATAACCGGCGGAAAAGGGCAAACACAAGCGCTGCCATAAGCAGACTCAAACACAGGGGCAGGATGAACAAACAAACAAAGGAAAATAAACTCTTCTTCCAGAAACGGTCAGCAAAAATGTATATTTTTCTTTTCCATTATTTCTCTTTCTTTTCTTTTCTCTCTTTCTTTTCTTTCTTTCTTTCTTTTTCTTTCTTTTTTCTGTTTTTCTCTTTTGCTCTTGGCTATTCTTTTCTACTTAAAAAAACAAACAGAACAAAATAAAACACAGAAACTGAGTGGAGCTTAACAGGTGAAGTGTCTAACTGCTAAAGACACCAACCCGGAAGTAGCAGTGGGAAAGAAAGAGTGTCTGCCTCACTATCAGACAGGTGCGGACAGAAAGCTTTGGGAAAGGAGGAGAGGGGAAGAAGTAACTTTAGCCGGCATGAGCCGGAAGAGAAGTAGTCGGTCACACCACAGCTAATTCTTTGCCCTGCCTCAGATTACCTCGGCCTGTGGCCTACAAGCTCAGAACCTATCATTCCTCGCTTACCGGTCTTTCCCTAAGTTGTAGCATGCATTCGCAAGCATTGAGAGAGGGTGTGACAAGGAGCCCTAGTTCCGATGTGCTTAAATGTTCGAACTGCCAGGTGCTCCTCGTCAACCCTGATTGTCCATGGGCTGCCTGGGCCTTGTAGTCCCTCGACTTCCTCTGATGGTTTGACGTGTTGTAGTCCTATTGGTAACTACATTGCCCCCAGAGGTCGCCGAGGGAACTGTGTCCTGATTCCCTCTGGTGGCTGAAGAGGGAATCGGCCGAGCCCTAACACTGAGCTTTTGTATTTTGTGCTGCGCCACAATAAACTCATCTGCACTTGACTCCAGCCTGTGTGGGATCATTACAGAGCCTGGATGATAAATACTAAAGCCATGTGAAATGTAGACAAGGAGGAAATATAAAGTTCAAGCTCCTCAGCTGTGCAAAGCCAAACATGTCATTAGTGTACCTAAGAAATATTGTGGGTTCCTGTCCAGTAAAAAACTTAAAAAAAACTTGTGTTCCAAAGAAGAGGTTTGCATAGGAAGGTCCCATTTTTGTGCCCATACCAATGCGTCTTAATTGAGTGTAAAATTTGGAATTGCAGCTGAAGTAGCTGCATGTATGTATTAGTTTTTTCTTTTCTAGCATTACATTTTACATAGCATTTAGCTGACGCTTTTGTCCAAAGCGACTTACAAGAGTAATTGAAACACATAGATTTATGGTACACA
>JAOVYV010000045.1:18150654-18173566 GCA_025674545.1 Hassar affinis | reverse complement strand
TCACACTCTGCTCTTACTGGTGCAATGTGCAATTAATGAAGATTGGCCACCAGGCTGGTCCAATTTAGCCATGAAACTTCCCACACTAAAATGACAGGTGTTTCAGTTTCATTGTCTAACACCTGTATGTGGTACACTCATTCTGCCCCAGAGAAAAAAAATCAAAGGAATATTACTATGACATTCATGGTCATGATAAGTGTATCTAAAGTTCCAACTGAACATTTAACCAAATATTAGGTGTTCTGTGTATAATTTTGACGCTGTGTTGATTTCAGAACCCCAGCTTATCTACTGCACTGTTGATTTCAGTGCAGTAGATGAATGTGTGCAGTGAATGAATTAATGAGTGGACTACCAACAAATAAACACCATAACACCAAATAAAATGTGATGCAGTAGCAAAGCTAAAGTTTGCCCTGATCATTTATGCAGAAGTCACATAGCAATAAAATTCTGAAAACCATGTATTACACTGGTATGGAACTGATATGCTATTTTTTACAGAACAAAAATGGATAGATACAGATAGATTTACTTAGAACAGCATGGAAAGCAAAATCCTTAGAGTTTCCCAGTATCTGATTGTGAGAATGCTGAGCTAGCTGAAATCTCCCTCATTCTGTCCCAATTTTAGAGCCTGCCCATCAAATATCTGAAACTGGTCATATAACTGAGCACACTCAGTTGGCTGGAAATGGTCAGTGCTAGGGTTAACACTGTGATCAACGCTAAAATTGGGACAATCCCTCATTTGCTAGCCTATAGACAGCCGGTTGCCTTGAGTCCTCAGCCACGAGGCCACAGCCAGCATCTAATCTGTCAGCACTGAGCAAAGTGGCAATATTGCTCTAGTAAAGCAGAGGTGAGTAAATAGACACTTAATCATCTGTCTGTCTGCTAACGCTGCAAGGACATTAGGACAGCATGAGAGAGCCAGAAAACCACAGCAGTGCTCTGTATAGTGCACAGACACACACTTAGTTATAAGTAGAGGATGCCAGGGAAGGGTTTTTTCTGAAGTTGGTCACATCAATGTGCATATTTAACACTCTGAGACTGGGCTGGATGATCGACCTCTTGGTAGTCTTAGACAGTCCTGCCAGAAACTCTGTAATGCGTTTTAGGCTCATTCAGTCAAATCTTAAAGCAACAGCACATAGAATGTATTGGGTTTTTTAAGATACTTGAGTCAGGGGAGAAAAATACTTTATAATATGATGTTCCTGAGTTGCTGTGAGACCCTGACAGTAATTGACAATCTGCTCTGTGTCAGGGATGTTGGGTCAAAAAAAAATGGCAGGAAACTTGTAGGCATGCATCATATGCCAGGTCAAATATCATCAGGCAACAGCTTTAGCTTTAGACTTCTGATGGTCACAGGAAGGAGCAGGAGAATGAGAGAATATAAACAAATAGGAGTGCAAAAGTGAAAGTCATTTTATATTATGTTATGAAAGGAAAAATGTCTAATGGAATGAACAGGTAAGGTGTGTATTTGTTTTCTAAGTTGGCAGAAAGCTGTTGAACGATAGTTGTGAAATGATATATCCTTGTTGTGGAATTTGTATTATTGTTAAATGATTTAACTAGAGAACTCATGACAGCCAGCGACAAACAGGAGGTGTTTGCTAAGGTTTTGCATAAATTAAGTTTGGTGATAACAGGCAACAATGAGTGACTGTTGCCAGGTCAGTGTAGTTCAGTGGTCAAGATGTTGGACTACTGACCAGAAGGTTATGACTTCAAATTCCACTACAGCCAAGCTGCCACTCCTGGGCCCCTCAGCCAGGCCCTTAACCCCCAATTTCTCAGTTGTGTACATGAAACAAAATGTAAATCACTATGGATAAGGGCATCTGCCAAATGCCTTAAACATAAATGGAACCCTCTGCTTCTGTTTTAGCAGTTCACATGCCAACTTTTTGCCAGACTAGAGTACAAAATATGTTTATCAAGTAGCATAAAAACAACCCTGTGTTATAGTTTTGTTCTCTATGCCATATTTAAGTTAGTTAGCTACAGTTGATGGGCTAAGTGTGCCTACCGAGTCTAGAGATGTGTAGAACCTTGGGCTAACTAACTTTATGTGACTAGTTTGTTTTGTAAGATCCTGTATGTACCATTTACAATGCTGCAGAAAGAGCACAATTACACCTCAGCCTTGGAGATGCATAGACACTGCTGCATGATCAGGCAGTCAGCTAATAGTAAGTCTGAACAACCTCTTGTTGAAAGGTTTTGCTTTTTCTTCTTGTACTCAGTTATTTTTAAAATCACGATGTGCACCATAAAGTTATTTTATTCTCACAACACATCTATAATAATTATTTGGTATGAGCTTTAAACACTTGGTTTAAAAGTGTTGCATACTCCCAAATGAGCATAAGGAAGAATGACTACACAGGGGCCTTTAAATATCTGCAATTCATTTTCCTCCCTAAAGCCTAATGTAGAATTGTATCCCTTATGCCACTGATCCAGTACAGATAGTACTGTAGTATCACAGATCTAATTTGTAGCATTTCTTCCACATTTCTAACTCAGAACAAACATGCCTCTTTGCTGAGTGTAACAGTGTTCCAGCAATAGTGGTTTTCCAACCTGAATGCCATTGAGAAGGGTTTTACTAGGTGTGCTACTTGGGGATTTATAATATAAACACATAAAATTTTATGGATTTATGAGTATGGATTTATGATCTAATGAAACCTGGGTCTAAATAAAATGTTACCATGACCATAAACTTTTCACTGTAGTCCCTTTTTAGACTAGTTTAATTTGTAGGCCTAGTACTGGGTTAAAATGATTAGTTCTTGCTTTTCAGTCCAGGATTAATGCAGAACATTGTAGGCAAGACTGTTAGTGTGTTTGAGTTGAAATTACTTTTCTCTGCAGTGGACAGAGATTTTAAGAAAATTGATAAATCACAAATCCCTTTGTACAACATAATGTAAAAGCCATTATCTCTTTCAAAAGGGAGGCTGAAAATGACACTCTATTCATGTGCACATTAAAATAAAAGGCTGGTTCCTTTTGGCCTGTTACTTGCACAGAGATGTTCAATCCTGACATTATCTTCAGTTGGCTACATAAGCCTTTTTTTATTCTTCTAAAGGAACAAATGAAAATCAATGGGGAAAAATGTTTCACATGATTATTTTTTTCTCCCCTCAGTTCAATACAGACTGCAATTTCGCCAAACAATTATGAACAATCTAACAACTTTAACGCTGTACATCCTTCTGGCCAATAACAGTGCAGGATTTCATGTGGAAACTTAAAAATACCTAGCAAGCATTGATTGCCTCTTTCTCTTCAGCTTGAGAAAAGAAAATAAATAAATAAAGTGAACTAAGAGCAACACTCATCTGTGTTTCAGGGTTTACAATGGAGGTTTTGTGCGCTTAGAACCATTAGCTTTGACGGATGTGCCAGACAAGACATTGATCGGCAAGCTTGTAAATGCACCGGTAATCATCGCAAAAGGCAACAAGTAGAGACACATGCAGTAACTCCTGACTTCAGCTCCCATCATATACTAAGCCACAATGGTAAGTTTTGAGACTATGTATTTTCCTTCCCCAAAACTCTTCTTCACTTCATTCCACAACAATGTTATAACAGGTCAATGGTCTTATTTTGCATGTGAATAATATGGGTTTTAACAGTGGAGGGGTTTATGGGGGTTTAGCAAACCTTTTCTCACCATCAATAATCCTTTAGGAAACAACCAAGGGTATTGCAGTGTGCTGACAAAGGAGTGTTTATTAAAATTGACTCCTGATAACATTCTCCACCGTTTTGTCAAAGCATTGAAGGCGTTAGAAGTGTCCCTCCTCCCATTACTCATGCTGTAATCATACAGCAAAATGACAATGCATATGTTTAGTATTATCTGCTCTGGTAGAGTAACAAAGAAATGTGTTGTTGCTAGAGGCAAGCTGAATGATGATGATGGCATGTCTCTCGCACCATCCTTCCTATCTTGTGTCGGCACACTCACCTGTCATGGTCGCTGATCAGAGTCATTGATCAGTTCCACTCAGTGCTCCTGTTAATGGAGAGCATGGCTGAAGGCCTGTCCTCAGAGGACCGTGCACTGTGCCACGATGTCTTGTTTGCCAAAGCAGTGTACATTTTGTATTTCTGAAAGCAGCAATCAATGAATCTTGATAATGCGTGAGCTCAGGGCACATAACTCACATTGATAGCCCTTATATTGTGCCAAAAGGTTGTAAATCTAGACCTGCAGGCATGAATATGCGGTGCTAATCAACTCCTGTGCTCTGAGCACATAGGTCCAATGACACAAAACATTTTGTTTGTCATCAGGAAGAAAAAATTCTATGAAAAAAAATACACATTCAATTGTGGCCATTTTTGGTGACGGTGGCACAATTCTGTAATCCTTACATAGCAACATAGCATGCACCACATTGTACCAAGTGAATAGCTGAATCTGCAATGCTAATTCAGCATCAAAGCATGTCTGTACTATTGCTGATTATTGTGTTACAGGAATCTCACTGTTGTTATGATCATCAATCTTGTCTCTCAGAAGCAGATGGCCACATGGAGGCTGAGAACTACAAATGGTGGTACGAATACTATTCCAAATGTTTCACGACAGTAATAAAGTGCATGTGTCATGGATAAAAATAAATATACTTATCATTCTGCTTCATTGTATGGATGGCTCTGCTAGCTACACAACACAGAGGCAATGGGAAGCTGAAAAGCGGAATGGTGGTACACTCTGTCTAGATAATCATGCTCATGTGTCACTCACGGTGAGTTTTTGATGGCTTCACATAAAGGGTGAGGAATGGGTAGATAAATAGACACTAAGCAATTCTATGGACCTAATCTGTTTGTTGTGACACAGACTGATTATCTCAGCTAAAAGCCATGAGCACTTTGCTTGTGTACATCTCTGCACGGTGTGCTTTTTAAAGAAAATATTTTAACCTACATCTTAGTTCAAATTGTAGTCATCTAGTGTTATTTTTGGAAACCTGCTAGATCTGTATAATAATAATAATAATAATAATAATAATAATAATAATAATAATAATAATAATAATAATTTATTTTCACTCTCAGTCCTTCATTATCTAAGCCACTTACCCTACTACTGGGTCACGGGGGAAGATTTAGTATTTCCAGTTCACTTGACTGAATGTCTTTGGACTATGGGATGAAACCAGTACTCCCAGTGGAAACCCATGCAGGCTCAAGGAGAAAAAGCATACTCCACACAGAAAGGACCCTGGCTGTCTGGCTGGGGAATTGAACCCAGGTCTTTCCCACTGTGCCACTGTGTCACCCCATTCATTTTCACTAACTGCTTTATCTTGGCCAGGGTCACAGTGAATCCTGAGCCTATCCTGGGAACACTGGAGGTAAAGCAGGAATGAACTGAATGGGGTGTCAGTCCTACTACTACTACTACTACTACTACTACTAAAAATAATAATAACAATAACAATAAATATATTATATACATAATAATAATAATAATAATAATAATAATAATAATAATAATAATAATAATAATAATTATTATTATTATTATTATTATTATTATTATTATTATTGAGCTCTGAGCAGAACAGGAACGATATGCTATTTTTAATAAACGTCCTTCGTGGAAAAGAAGGATTTTAAAAGCTACTGTGTGCAGCCTGCTGCAGTGATCAACAAAAGCGACAAACTCGTTGGGCTTGGCTTTCTAAATTGCTGTAAACGCTGCTAGATATGCACGAGGACAGGCCTGCTGTGATTTTTGCTCAGTTCTATCTCTCTTAGCAGTTTTGAGAGAAGAAGTATTGTCCGTTTACATGTTTTTCATGTTAAACATTTTCATACCCGACCTTTATCGCATGTTGTGGCACTTACTCTCTGTGCGTAATGACGCAGCAACCAGAGCTGGTGCGCGCGTGACAGACAGACAGACAGAGAGAGAGAGGGAGGGAGAGAGAGATTTGTAGCTTTCTCTCTAAAAAAAGTTGTGTTTCATTGGAAGGAGCAATAAAAGACTTTACGCGTTTAAAAATCCAAAATGTAACAGTGTGCAAACAGGATATCGCTGGTCTTTAAATCAGCAGATTGAGCTTTGCTCTTAATATCCCAGCGCCTCCCGAGTTACTTGACTCTCCAGCCGTTCCAGTGTAAACACCGCTCACCAGTTCAGCTGTGCACGTAAAAGGATCTTGATGTGTACAAGAGGAGAAACATTTGTGTGAATTTGCTGACACCGCCGAGACAGTTTAGTATAGTGTAAGAGCAGTCCCCTTCCACGTTGGCGCGCTACTCCAGCCCAGTTGTTGCGGCGCGGTCGGAGGCGCTCAGCGGGAGAAGGAGGAGGAGGAGATCCGGAGAGTCGCGCGCGCAGCCTAACTAACTAACTAACCAAAGGCTAACGGGCGCGTGGAGAGCGCTGATCTGATCTGATCTGATCTGAGTTAATCCGAAACGAGTTGTGTCGGCACTTGTGCGTCAGGCAGAAGGTGGAAGACAGGTCCCGTCCAGTACAATGAGAGCCAGCTGGTCGCGAGCAAGAGAAGTCCTCTCATGACACCCACCAGTGCAATTTTGAGGAGCGATTCCGAGACGTCTGTGGATTCCCTAAAGAGTGGATCGCACGCGCTGAGAAGCATGAGAAACCCGTGGCGGTGGCCCCGGAGCGCCGTGTTGGAATACTGGACAGCGGTCATGGTGTGCCTTGTTTGGATTCAGTGCTCTTGCGGGATGCCGCATGTCATCCGGATAGGTAAGATCACCAAAACATTATTATGCGGAATGGACACACTGACTCCTGCGCAGAGTTTATACTGTTCCGAAGGGGAAACGCTGTGCTTTATATAAACCCACTGTTTGAATGTTTAATTAATTCATTTATTCTATTCGCTCGTAAGATGGAGAGAATGTTAAACGTGCTTCGTCGACTGACCTGTTAAACAAGATAGATACGAGTGCATATTGTGGCGGTTATATTGCCTGGGAAATAGTATTCTGAAATATTGCCTTAAGCCGTATAGAGCCCCATAACGACAATAAATGCCCAGTTTTGTAAGTCACTTTAGATAAGGGCTCCGACAAATGGTATAGGCTAAATATAAATATGAGAATAAATATAAATATAAATGAATGCGTGTTTAGTTAAAATGCTCAGATCAGCATATAGCTTGGGGGCAAAACAGTATTTTTATAAATAGCGCTATAAATGTTTCCTTATTAACAAGTTCCATTCGAAAGTTTGGAGCATCTCATATAGCGTCAAACGCACATTTAAACATACTTTTATATTTGGAGAGATTTTGAACGTTGCATTGTTGGGGGGGAAAAGTAGAACACGGAGAAAAGATAAAAATAAAGAAAAGGGGAAACTTGGCGACTCGGGGCTGAACACTCGGGAATGATGTGTGTGCAGGTTTTACTCAGGACAGCACGGCACCAATGGAAGTTAACCTTCATATGCACATGAAACCCTCACACATATTCCTTCTACTTTATGTATGAAAACTGCTCTCTATTTTCATCTACACCTAATGTAAGAAAGAACTATTAACAGCATCTTTACATTATGCATGAAAACCAAACACTTTTTCTTCTAACACACACACACACACACGCACGCACGCACGCACACACACACACACACACACACACACACACACACACACACACACACACACACACAGAGAGTTTAAGATAAATTTATTATATTCTTGCAAAACACATCACTTTAATGCTTTAATGTTGTTACATATTTTTGCCATTAAGCTGTTATATATTTTTGTTATATATAAGCTATTTTACAAAATATTACATATTCCCTAAATATTGTGTATGAAGATTGATGTAACTAAAATGTATGTGCATCTTTGTTTTTTCATTTGTAATTTTTGAACAAACAGTCAGTTTCCATTTGTATTTAAAAATACTTTTGTAACCAACCCATAACCCATATTTTTCCAGCATTTCAATTTCTCAGATTCGTGAGCTGTTTGTATAGCTGGTGGTTGTTGTTCTCTACAACACATTTTATTATGATGAACATTTGGGATGTCTGTCCCAGCTCACATATGTAGTCTTTTGTACTTGCAAATGTGAAAACAGAACCAATTTATCAGCAGCTGTAATAGAAGCAGAGTCTGAAGGAGCCTAAAATAGAACCTGACAGCTTTTGTATTTCAAATGACATCAGGTTGAAGCAAATCTAGCTTGAAATGAAATTTTACTCTGCTAGTCTTTATCCTGCTCACTTTTGTAGTGCACTCAGATATTAATGTGCACTACACATATGTCCTTACATGTGCACACAATTGCGATGAAGACACTGTCAGTCATCTATGCGTATTCTTTGTATTTGTGTTCCGTGTGTATATATTACCATCTGGGTGTGTTTTAGATCTGCGGAATGTGCACATCTTTAATTGTGTGAGTTTATGCATTAAAAATAGATTTCTAAGCTATACAAAATATTCTAGTCTATATGCTTTAAATTTAATATACAATGAATGGTCAACATATATAAATAAAACAAACAGTCAAAGCTATGTGCTTTACACTGAGCTTTAAAGCCTTTATGGTCAGGCCACTAGATGGCTCTCTTTGAATTATTGCATAGGCGAAAGGTTTTTCCTTAGTTTTCCTTACAGCATTGCAAAAACACAAGTGAAATTCATTAACGTGGGTGCTGTCCAGAGAGGGAGGAGGGATGGGCCTGTGTCTCCCCATGAGGTAGCCTAAGCACATCTACACCATCTGTGTAATGGTGGGCATCCAAGGTGGAGTTGCTTCCACTGTTTTCACTGTTCTTACATTGTACCTCTTGGAGGCCAGATGGCCAGTCAGTCTCACTCTGCAAGACTGTAAATGTCTGGAGAAGGACTGATTCCACTGCATTTCTGGGTTATTTGCACAATTGCCCTCTTGCTATTTAAGCAAGAAGGAATGTGTTTTTCAAAAGGGCAATGTTTCAGCCAAAGCTGCTATGTTAATTATTGTGAATGCATGAGGGAGAATTTGGCAGAAGGGTTGTACTTTGGGCTGCTTTTTCTTTTTTTTTTGGACCACTGTAGTGCATCACTGAATTTTACTGTCACAGCACATCACACATTTACAAAACACATAATAACTCCCTTGCATAAAATTGTAGAAAATGAAAAAGGTTAAAAAATACCTAACATACTTGTTATAATAATTAGATTTTTTTCTTAATTAATGTTTTTAAAAATGTCTAAATATTTGATTTATTTATTAGATTTATCAACATCTAAATGTCTTTTCATCTTTTAATCTTACCCCCATAATTGATGTAATTTAAAATAATGAAAGATGTCTGCTTAAATCCTAACTGTTGTTTTTAAGCACTGTAAATTTCACATTTGCCATTGTCTCATCTTCAGTACATTCAGACGATGGATTAAACTAATTTATGGCCTCTGGCTCTTATTCTATTCCTGAATGAGGGAATTCAGTGCCAGACAAGATTTATTGGATAATCAATTGCTTTATCTACCTAATACTTCAAATGCTTAATCAGTGCCAGTTAATCAATCTGGCTCATGATTTTATGTCACTTTTGTTTCACTTGCTCCTTTGTTCACCACAACAGTTGGATTTCTAGTATTCATTTTGTCCTCATTTTACTTTCATTTTATCTCATTTTCTCTTGGCTTCTTGCTGATAATATAGTGAGTTTTAAAATGATGTCAGCACACTAACTACATTAATGGTATTGCAGAACATGCATGACATAAATGATTAAAAGCAGTAATATAGTACATATAGTATATACGTACATATAATATATATGTATGAGTATACAAAATGTATATATTATATACTGTACATATAATATATAAAATATGATTTTACAAAATGCTTTTGGTATGTGTATGGTTGTATTTCTACAAAAACCTAGGCTTTTCTGAAACATTCTGTGCAAAGTTAACCGTCATCAGATAGGCCTTAACACTGTGCAAAATATGTTTGAAGAAGAACAAAATGTGTTTTCTGTAATACCTGTAAAACTTGCCTACACGTAAGAGAAACTGTACTCAGCTGTTATATTCAATTCAATTCAATTCATCTTTATTTCTAAAGCGTTTTTAACAATGCACATTGTCTCAAAGCAGCGACAAAGAAATGAAATTAGTACATAGTTTATAGGTTTTGTCCCTAACTGTTATCTCTAATGAGCAAGCCGGTGGCATGGAAAGACTCCCTCAGATGTTAAGAGGAAGAAACCTTGAGAGGAACCAGACTCAAAAGGGAACCCGTCTTCATTTGGGTGGCACTGGGTAATGCAGTAATAAATAATCCCTTATATAACTGAGTGCTATATAGTAAGGAAAGCTGCAATTTTAACCAGTAAACTGATTCAAAATTTCACATATTCCACAATTCACAATTTACACAGTGTTGAAGATATAAACTGCTTGCTGAAGGAGATTTGACTGATTAAGTGCAAAACTAAAGTTATAGTTTATAAGGAATATTTTTGATGAATATGCATAGACAAAACCAGTAGAATATAGGTGCTGAAAACATATACTATTATGAATAGCAATATAAATAAATAGTAATATACTGTCTCCACAAAACATGTGGCATCGTAAATGAGCCCTTTACATGGTGAAATCTTGACCTTTTCATATAAAAGTCTAAAAGTTAAATTAGACTCAGAATTGCTTCTTCCTCCTCTTCTTGTTCTTGTTAAAATATAACAACCATATGTAGCAGTAGTATATAGTTATATAGTTGAAGTATTACCTCTAGATATTATTCTTTAAAAAACTCAGTTCTCAATAAACAAATATAGGCCTACATGGGCTAATACATATGAATTAGTCATTTAAAACCTCTTGGCAGTTTTTCATTCTGTTTTGATGTGTGGCACAATGGCACATGGTTCACTGACAAGTTGACAGCTGTCAGTGTTAGGTGACTGTTATTCAAGACTGAGATTACCGGAACTGGTGTATTCTACATGAAGTCTTTTCTCGTCAGTGGATGATATGCCAACATCCCAGCTTGTTGAGCTAACACTGAGCACAGGAAAAATGTGTTTTAATATTTTTAGTCCTAGTTTAAATGAGCAATAGCAGTTACTGATGATAGTCAAATGTCCCACATCCCTAGGGTACATGTGTGTCTCAATGTAACATAATAAACAGTAGGTTCATTGGTAGTTCATATTTGTTTAATATTTGTTTTTACATAGAATATATTTTATTTTAATTTTTTCATTCACATTCATGCCTATTGCTGCATAACATGCAACACAAGAATATCTTCATTCCTGATGAATATTTGATAATATTTACTTAGGGTATTTTAAGCAATGCATTAAATAAATGCATTATTGCTAAAAATATTCTCTCACCCACCAAGATCATTGAACTCAGGTGTTCCAATCACTTCCATGGCCACAGATGTATAAAATCAAGCACCTAGACATGCAGACTGCTTCTACACAAATTTGTGAAAGAATGGGTCGCTCTCAGGAGCTCAGTGAATTCCAGTGTGGTACCGTGATAGGATGCCATCTGAAATTTCCTTGCTACTAAATATTCCACAGTCAATTGTCAGTGGTATTATAACAAAGTAGAAGCTATTGGGAATTACATCAACTCAGCCGCAAAGTGGTAGGCCACGTAAAATGACAGAGCGAGGTCAGCGGATACTGAGGTGCATTGTGCTTAGAGGTCACCAACTTTCTGCAAAGTCAATCGCTACAGACCTCCAAACTTCATGTGGCCTTCAGATTAGGTCAAGAACAGTGCATAGAGAGCTTCATGGAATGGGTTTCCATGGCTGAGCACCTGCATCCAAGCCTTACATCTCCAAGCACAATGCAAAGCTTCAGATGCAGTGGTGTAAAGCGCACCACCACTGGACTCTAGAGCAGTTGAGACGTGGTCTCTGGAGTCACAAATCACACTTCTCCATCTGGCAATCTGATGGACAAGTCTGGGATTGGCAGTTGCCAGGAGAACAGTACTTGTCTGACTGCATTGTGCCAAGTGCAAAATTTGGTGGAGGGAGGATTATGGTGTGGGGTTGTTATAGCTGCAAAGGCTGGGACGGCATCATATTAAACCCTATGGATTATGAATGGGATGTCACTCAAGTTCATATGCATGTGAAAGCAGATGAGCGAATACTTTTGGAAATATAGTGTATGTCAGATTGACTCTCTCTGAATCAGTGAGTCTTACACCTAACCCAAGGATATGGACTAACTCTCTACAGTAAGAAAAAAAACGTTCATAAAAAGGCTGACAACAAGTGCAACATCATAAGTTATATCATATTAAGAAGACCATCAGTAGTTGAGTGGACAATGAATATTTTATTTTCATCTAAATTTAATTTGTGAGCTGACAGAACCAGGAGTGTGATGATTCCTCAAGGCAGAAGGAGGTTCTGGGTATAGGCTGGTCCTAAATGCTGGACAGCACTTAGGCATTTTGATGCACTTTATTCAGCTCTCTGTCATCTCTATCTGGTGAAGCACCTTACATACAGCTGAGATAGAGAGCAGTACTCAGACTAGAGTGTACAAACACACACACACACACACACACACACACACACACACACACATACACAGAGGGTGGTAATATGTATAATAATAGTATGCAAAATAGTGTAATGCTTTCCAAACCAAGCCATACATACGGAAGTTGATTATGTGCTACTGTTCTACAAAATGTCTTGGAATATTCCAAAGTATATCTCATGAGAGTAATTAAATACCTATTAATCCAAGGAGGACATGTTTCTATTAACTGATTACAATGTCAGTTTAATAGTGTGGGGAAGCAGACATTCACTAGGCATGAATGATCTACATACCAGATTTGCCAGATAACATTACTGTAGACAACAGCAGTTTGTTTTTAAGGTGGATAAACACAGCTAAGCTTAAATCACTGGATATTTTGTGAGAAAAGGCTAACCTGGAACATAATTGATAATTAAATATTATCAAGGAGCAGTGCATGATGGCCCACAGGGAGAGGCGTTAAAGTTAAAGGCGATTCTAAACACTGAGATTATCCACTGACACAGTGGGCCTTTCCCCGCATTGCAAGCCATGAACTGTTCTCAGAGCAGATGGTGTTTTCATATCACGCTACAAAGTGTATGCTCCGCAGAACAAGGTCAGTGGGGAACATATGCTCTTGGTAATTAAATAAATATAGCGCAAGTGAACCTTGTAGTGACTTAACCGTGGTTAACGTTGGAGCAACAAAGATGAAAACCCAGCCTTTGGAGGTATGTGAACCTGTGGAGCTTCATTTGTCTCATGCTGGGAAGATGTGGTTGTGTGGGGGAAGCCAACAAAGTGCCTGTGCGACGACGGCAGATAATATTGTGCTGTTCCTATTTTACTCTACGTGCTTGTCTCTGGAGATGGCATGCCATTACAGCTCGATGTGTGCCCTTCTAGATTTGACAGCTCAGGGAAAATTCCTGGGTTGTCAATGTACTCTCTTGCTGGTCTCTCTCTCTCTTGCTCTCTCTCTTTTTCTCCCTCTCCATCTCTTACACACATGCTGTCTTCTTTTGTGGCAGGTGCTGCAATAGCAGACAGAATCAAATTTCATGTTCTCTCCATTTGTCTTTATTATGAGACCCTGTCTCATTCATCTGACTCTAGAGTGGCCTGGCTACTGCTTGGAAAGTCAAATACAATTAAAGCAGCCAAACAGGGGAAAAAACAAAGTTGCTGTCTGATTCCTTTAATGGATACCAGTTACACCAGCATCCACAACAGGCAGTGACAGACATGGGCAAATATTTTTGTCCTGTTTCTCAGCAATACAGTGAGTAAAACAACACTGCTTTAGCAATAAATAAACACAAACACACTTACACCCACACCTACAAGCATGGAGTAAATATTCAGCATGGCTTGGCCTGTGAACAGTCATGAAAAGGAGAAGACTCTAGCCAGATGAAGCTGCTGAGCCTCTTATTTAGTTTGTTAATTAGCTCAAACCTTTTGATCCCAATTTTGAAAACCTGCCACGTTGCTGTGCTTGCCTCTTTTGTGTGTTGTGCCTAGCAAGATAAAATGGAACCTTTTCCCCCCCTTGCCTTTTAAATAGTGGCATTCAAGGCCTCCCCTGTTCATCCACCCCTCCCCATGCACACACACACTCACATCCCCAATGAGAAGTGCCTTATCCATCGACAGACATGGCCAACATCTGCAGAAATCAGTATTACAATGCAGCTCGGTTGTTGCTGTAGTAATACAATAGCAGATCTTTTCCTCCTCCTTAATCAGGCTATGGCATAAAGGATTCATTGGCCATGGTTAAGTCCATATTTAACAGCGTGTGTTGAATAGCAAGTGTGTTTGAGGATGTACATCAGCTTGCACTGACCTTTTTAGTATCAGACTGGAACTGACAGGTATTGTGCCATATTATGGACCAAGCTATCTTTAAGAAAAACATTGCATGGTATATTCATAATTCCGTTCTTTTTTCACATTACATGGGACAAAATTAATGTATTTGGATGAGGTGCTAAATAAAACCCAACCACCTTTTTAAGACTGAAATGTGCATGGGGCTTTTTAATATGGAAGCTCTTCTCCTAATTGTTCTCAAAATGATCTTGTGAGTTGTAGGCAGTTATTATGCTCACCAGTGCAATTGCTCTTGACGGGGGCTTTGGAGGTCATCGACTACATTTGGAATAGCCTTCAGCTTCTCTGGAATAGCACTTTTCTCTACTCTTTATGTCGTTGTCCTTTTTGAGAGCCTGAAAGTGATGTGGAAACTTGCCAGTCTGTGACTCATCGACTCATTGAGCACAATATAACCTCTGTGCTTATCAGGATACACCATATGAATGCCCTGTTTGAAAAGCTTGACATCAGCTGTCAAATGTGATCAAACATGAGCATATATTTTAATGCAAAAACAGGCCAGCATCAGGCCAGCATCAAACATCTTTAATAACAGTCTGTTGCTTTAATTGTTGAAGTCTGGGGACTTGTTTGTTAGGTGAAATATGTTATGAGATGGGGAGGTTTAAAGTTTAGTGATGAAGCCAGAAAGTTATGTCATCACTCTCATATGTTTTTGTCATTGTAGTGTGTTGTACAATAGTTTTATTTAAAAAGTTGTTGATCACTATGAATCCCATTATTTATTGGTATTATTTATTTGATCAGGAAATTATCATTATTAAAATGATCTAGATTTCATTGCCAACTCAGCATTTCACCTATGTGATATGATAAATCCAGGGCCATATATAGACAATTGTTTTTAGCAAGCAGTGGCAAGTCCAAGAGGAGGAGTAGGCTCACATCAATAGTTGTGGCACAGACTGACTGGATATGAAATATTGTTGACATGATAGAGAGTTTTGGAGGTGTGTCTATAAAAGATAGACATCTAGAAAACCAAATATACACAATATACTCTTATTATGCTCTAAGGAATCTTAAAGATTCTAGAACAGTAAAATAAACGTTTTTGAACATTTTTTTCTGGGCTGTCATGCATCCAGGCTTTTAGATAGTCTGTTTGCATATTGCTCTCTCTTACGCCACCAAAAGCATAAATAATAAATTGGTGGTTGAAGGTTCACCAATACAGAAATCAGTCAAGTATGGATACTCATCCATGTGAATAAAGGCTTCAATTCCAAACCTTTTAGGAACCAGTCATGCTTTATTCTGCCAATTCATAGATGGAAATAAACCTGTGTACACTAACTGGGGTGAGACTGGGAAACATTAATTAGCTGAATTAATCACCTTGCTACTAATTGCTTGACATTGAACACATATGTGATATCATGAAAGCTGCATGAATAATCTATTGCTAAGCCATATGTATTTTGCAGATTAATATATTTATATGCAGTTTTAGAAAAAAATACACACCCTGAAGGGTTGTTCCTGTTCGCTGAACCTTTATTGGTCCTGTGTAGAACCATACAACAAAAAGGAGGTGTTTCCTGAAAAAGAAGGCAGCTGCCTCAATGCCTTGCTGTCTATGCTCTCTCATAAGGTTGAAAGAAAACATTTTGCAACACCCCTTAAAGGCAACATATGTCCGGATGTTGCCAAGACACCAACATATGCCACCACTCTCTAACCCCAAAATGTCTGATTTGGAAAATCACACTTGAAAATTTTATGGTATTTTATGGAAAATTTTATGAGCTATTTCTCATCGTACATCAAATCAATTACAAATACCTTATTTATACACCTAATAATTGAATGGGACTTCAATTGGTTGAGTGTTAATGGATAGAAGCAGGTAGATGTTGGAGGTCCCAGATGATTTGGCAAGCAGTATCCCCTCCTTATGGCAGTGATGAAGCAGGATTCTGGCATCCTAGCGAGATGATGCCATGTGGTATTATTTTGTTTGGAACATCCATGTGAGGACACCTGTTTTAGCTTTTTTGGAACCTGGATGACATGAAGTTGTAAAATTTAATGTAGTGAACAATAGAACCCATTGGAATTGTCTTAAGCTGAGCTGTTTGGTTGTTTGAAATTAGTTCTTGTACAAGTTCTTGTAGTCAGTGTAGACTAAAAACAGTAATGTTAACCTCTCTCTTGCCAATGGAACTACTCCTTCAGTCCTTCACTTCTGCTAGTATGCCTGCCTGCAGCTACCATAATTGATTAATAATTCAATTTACTATTATAAAGATTTTTACTTGCCTCATGGTTGTGATATTCTTTTAAAACAACCTCTGTCAGGTTGCATTGGTAACAGTAATTCATACATTCCTTCCATTTACTAACACTTTCCAATTTTAACAGGAGAATTATTCATCACTTAATGAATTTGTTAATGAGCCAAAAATAAATCTCTAGCTTTGTTGCTACAGAAGTAAAATTGAGTCTGGGATTTGTCTCATATGTGAAAAGATGTGGGTTTTTTTTTTTTTTTAAACTTTTTTTTACCTATCCACTACTAGCTTTCACAGCTACCAACTACAGAGCACATGCTTAATACAAAACATCAAAAGCTGGCCATTTTTTTGCTGTGTCACAGGACAACTGAACAGACTCAGAGAAAAATACTTTCTCCCTCTTTTGCATACATGAGTTCACAGACACCGACTATTGGCTAGTGGTGCTCTGATTGACAGGAGTGAGAGAGTATGCCATCCCTTTCACTCACTTATTTTACACTTTTGCTCTCTATAGCTTGCTGTAATTGACCATAAGAACACACTGCCCCTCAGACAGGTTGCAACATCACTATGAAACCCAAATACTACCATTACAACTACTACTAGACCAGTGGTGTTTATTCTATTTAGGCATTCTATTACCCTATATTTTTACACAGGCACTTTTCTATTCACTCAATTGTGCTGGATGTTCAAACACATTTATTACAACTGTAGCTTCACCTGCCTTTTATATATAACATTAATTGTCCAGTCATGTGTCACATAAACAATATTAACCATTGTTTTCACCAATATTTTGTTGTTGTCACTTCCGACTGGATTTATAAACCATGTCTGTGATGCACAGCATATTTATTAAATGGTGCAAGCAAGTAAAATGCCAGAGGTAGTGTTATTCAGTGTTGATTTATTTATGTTTAAGGCTAGACGTTCTAACTGAAGCATCTGGTAAATTGAATTCCTTAATATGTGCCTCACCAAAAACTAGAAGATGCTTCATTCAGACTGCAAAGTGTTTCAACAGCTAACTGCAGTGCTAGAAAATTATTATGCATACACAACAGTAAACAGATCTCAAGTCATGCAGGATCATGTGGGATGTTGGGTATTGTTACACTACAGTTACTTCATCTGGAAAAAAAAAGAAAGAAGTCAACTGATTAAACAACTTGAAATGGAGCTGTGATTAAAACGCATGACACACGTCAAGGCCAGAGGACAATCAGTGGGTCTTTGTGCCTTTTCCCTGCCGGTAATGACATTTAGGATGCTCTGTGCATAAGAATAAGTGAAAGGGCTGGTGGCTGCTGTTCCGTAGAGATAACTGGAGCCATGCAATGAGTGTGTGCTGGATGGTACCTATTAAAGACCAAGAGCCAAGAACTCTAGTCACTGTCAGGCTTTAAAAAAGAACAACTTGTGAAGATATTACCTCCTTATTATGGGCCATCCTGAAGTGTGTGATTGAATGAAACAGGGTCGGCCAGGCTGTTTCATAAACTCAGCAAGTCTGACTCTTTCTGACACTATATGTAGGCTTTCTTTTCCTGTCACTTCAACTGCCCTTCTCTTCTGCCTGCTCCAAAACCCCTACTCTCATCATTTTTGTAATGTGCCCCTCCACACTTTTGTTAAAGAACTTGTCTTTTTAGAGACCTCTTCCATGAAGCAGACCTCATCCTGTCAGATTGCAAATTTAATCCCATTCAGCCTGTGCACATTATAGTAATCCCCACAGACACACAATGGCCCATTCCCAACCAATCTTTCCATAACCCATCTCTCAGGATTATACTACTTGTTTTTGGATAATAACAACCAATTTGTGTTTCATTTGTTTTCTTTCTTGTTTCTTATTCTTATTTTGTGTCTTATTTTGTATTTTTCTGTCTATAGAAAGTGCTGTTTGACAAGAAGTTAAAAATCCAAATAAACGTGAATAAGAACTTCAATTTCTGAAAATAAACAGTTGCCTCTTCAAAAACAATGACACTGATCATTACAATACCCTGTAATTTTGGAACATACCATTCTTCTTCCCTTAGACCTTTTGAATGGTTCTATAATTATCTTGCAGGCTTGATTAGTTGGCTGGGAAATGGCTGGTGATTGCCTTTCGCAAGTCTGGATAAAGCTGAGTATTTTCCTCTCATATGCAGCCTGCTTCTCGCAGTTGATTAGCTGTGAGGCTCTGCCAGTACAGAGTGACATCTTATCTGAGGGACTAAACTACACCTGACAAAAGACTCCATGATTAGAAAGCTTGTTCTCCTTTGACAGTCAGATGAGACTCATAGTATATCATTTTGTGAATCCAGATTTTGTCAGTGTACTGAGCTCATGCTGTGCCCCACAGATTTCTTTCCTCTGTAAAAACCTATAACTTATTCCTGAAAGTTGACTGTTCACAATTAACAAGTAATCTTTTTTTAGAGTCCAATTACTGAATTTATGGCAGTCTGGGTTGAAAAATTGATTGATTATTTTAATGTGAATTTCTGACATTTTTAGAAATGAATATAACCAAAGTAAAACTTATTAATTCAATGCATAGAATTTATATTAACGATGTATGGATATTGCTTACATAAATACTATTGAATAGTATTTGCTTGCAGTCTAAACTGTAGCTTAATTAGCTCCTAACTAAGATGACTAACCAAGATAATAGAAACATTTTGGCTAGTTAACTAAATAAACTCTTCTCTTATGATGTCTGTTATGTTTTGATTGGCAAATTTCTTACTCTAATGTGTATATTTCAAGAGCAGCATACTAATGCAAACTCACAGTCCTGTGTCCCAGATTTGGCTTAGAGCTCAGGTTAAAGTATCCATCTGGAGTTTTGCATGTTCTCATCATGCCCATGTGGTATTCCTCTTTGTTCTCAGATAACTCTAAATTTCCCTTAGGTTTGAATGAATGTGTGAATTGGTATGTGTGCATGTCTCATGTAGTCTCATGTAGTCAGGGTGTACTTGACCAGGGTAAAGTGATAATTGAAGCTGAAATTTATAAGACTATGATTTAAGTGAGTAGTATTAGCAATAATTGTTTTAAGTGGCAGACTATATTTTATTTATTCATACATTTTATGAATAAGGAAATTTAGAAAATTATTATGAAATAATTATTATTATGGAAATTTTATGTTTTTACACTTTACAAGTACAAAATATGTACAAATATGTACAAACTTGTAAAATGCACAAGTGTATGATTTTTGCCTATATATGGCCTCCCTCTGAGTATGCTGGAAGAAAAAACTAGTGCTAGAGAAATTCTGAAGACATTTTTGGTTTCAGTGTGCAACAATACACAAGAAACTGCACAAAATCTTTGTTAAACAGTGTAAACATTTAACCACTGTAATCATTTTGTGAACCAGTGTAACCATTTTGTTTGTATGAGAATGTGAAACTTAAAGTCATAGAATCAATTTGACGTTTAGGTGTCTTTATAATTTGGGGGATTCTCTCCTTTGAGAACCTAGTACATGGAACCCTTCTGATGGCTGGACAGATTAGTCACATGAAACTTTCATATTTTCAAGAAATAACAATGAATATTTAGCAACAAATAAACAGGAGAAAATGTGGCTTTTCTCCAAGCTCCCATGTGACTTCTTCTGGAAGGAACTTATCCATGCTACTGCTAAGATGACCCCTTTGCCATCCCTTTTCTAAAGAATTCTAGAAAAATGATTCTGTTTAGCATACTCCATCATGGTTAAGTCTCTGCAGGGACTGGGATGCAAACATAAGCTACCCCTTTATTTTTGCAGTATCTCCACTGCAAAAGTATCCTTGATTTTCTCAAAATGACTCTGTTCTTGGATCTGAGCAATTGCATTTAACCAGCTGCCAGCCTTTATATATTTCTCCTGCCTAAATGAAGTGCTGACTATAGCCACAGGCGCAATCCTATTTAGTGGAAAACGTAGTTGCTACATTTTTATCCCAGAAATGTCATCAGAGCTGCCCTTTGGATAAACACTAACAGAGTGTCTCTGTGGAACCATCCTCTAATGTTTTTTTTTCTTTCTCTGCTTCATAGTCTTATACATTCCCTTTTGAAAATTCTCTCATTTTCGAGGATGAGCTTTCATTATTCATTTCAACGTTCATTCTTCTCCAGCAATCTTCTTGTTCTCTATCTGTAGCACACTTGTAAGAGACTCTTTTGCTGCAGACAGACACCCCCACCTCCACCCAAAATGCCACCCTTTTGTAACTTCTGCCTCTGCAGCATTTCTTCAGAGAGAATGCTACAAAATGACAATGCTGAATTTGTATAATCAAACTGGCTAGTGGAGTCGGCACTGTGTCAGGTGATAGACCCATGCAACTGGAAGAGTGGACAGGCAGAGAGAAAATAAATCCCTGATCACAATCTGCACTGCATTTACATAAGAAGTGGAAGCCTGTTACAGAAGAGTGGCTTGCAGTAACATTACACGTTTGCTCAGTGGAAAGCAGCTGAGGGTTTTTGCTCTGAGTGAGAGAGGGAGCCAGTAAGAAAATATTGTCAAAAACTCATGAAAAGTGTTGTAAACAAAGAAAAGCAGACAGGTAACATTGGTGCTCAGGTGTATGTGTGAGAGGGAGAGAGAGAGCGAGAGAGAGACTGTAACACTTTAAATTATCTGTGCAGATTGCAAATTTTTTGTGCACATGTTGAGAATTGGAGAATGTGAAGAGGTAAGCATTATATGTGTTTGTGTGTGTGCACATGTGTGTGGCCTGTTTTTTATATCATGGTGGAGACCTGATGTCATCAGAAGATATAAACAGTTTTGATATACATATATATACACTGAACCAGAAGAAATACTTAGAAGGACCCCCATGAGATCTTGGAGGGAATGTTGCATAGTCCTCACGCTGATGCTTGTTGAGGCCCCAGCATTGAATTCCGATGTTACTTGAGGCAGTGTTGTACACCTATCATGTGAAACGTTTATTGCCTGCTGACGCTGATCACGCTCACCCAGAGACTTTTTACGGCCACACTGCTGTCATAGTGTCACAGTGGATCAAGTAACCAAACCACAACCCGGAGTCTTAACCCACTGAGCTACCAGTGAACGACTTAACTAAGTAAAGAAAAATGACAGTCCACCATTACTTTAAGAAATGTTTAAGAAAAGTTCTGGGAACTCCTTCAAGACTGTTGGAAAACCATTTCAGTTGATTACCTCATGAAGCTGATTGAGAGAATGCCAAGAGTGTGCAAAGCTGTAACCAAAGCAAAAGGTGCCTACTTTGAAGAATCTAAATCAAAATGTAGTCTGTATGACTCCATTGAGAAGGTTTCCATACTTTTGACTGGTACTGATTATATCATGGAAAAGTTGATTCATTTCTATAATTCATTCAAAAAGTTAAATTATCGAGTTAGATTATAGGTTCAGGGCCCACAATTGAAATGATTTCAAGTATTTATTTGTTTATTTTTACATAATCTGGGCTTCTAGCTCATAAAACCCATGAAAACAGGAATTCAACAAATTAGAATACTGTGGAGAAATCAGCCCAAACTACTTCTCAGTTTTTGCAGAAAAAAAAAGAAATTAGGATCACATCAAATCAATCAAAATATGGTACTTTCAATATGTCAATCTTCAATACTTGCCTCGGTGCAACATGGAGTTATGGAAGCCCAGATTTCCTTGATGCTTGCTGTCTGCTCTTCTTTGTTGTTGGGTCTGGTGGCCCTCATTTTTTCCTCTTGAGAATACCCCATAGATTCTCAATTGGGTTTAGGTCCGGAGATTCCCGAATGAAAGGCATGCTTTACTTTCATCAGAAAAGAGGACCTTGGACCACTGGCCAACAGTCCAGCCCTTCTTCTCCTTGGCACAGTTGAGATGTTTCCTACGTTGACTCAGGTTCAGAAGTGGCTTGACCCAAGAGACCCGACAGTTGTAGCCCATCTCCTGGATGCGTCTGAATGTGGTGGTTATTGAAGCTGTGACTCCTGCCTCATTCCAATCTTTCTGGATCTCTGCCATATTCTTGAATCTTCTCTTTTTGATAATCCACTGAAGCCCACAGTCATCTCTTTTGCTGGTGCATCTTCTCCTGCCACATTTTGTCCTTCTATTACAGTTTCCATTGATATGATTAGACACAGCACTCTGTGAACAGCCAGCCTCCTTAGCTATGAACTTTTGTGGCTTACCCATGCTTTCAGTTTAGTAGAT
>JAOVYV010000045.1:18125452-18136493 GCA_025674545.1 Hassar affinis | reverse complement strand
TTGCCGGCTGGGCACCGGCTCCCCCGTGACCCCGTAACTGGGAATAAGCGGTACAGAAAATGACTGACTGACTGACTCACTGACATTTGTACTAAACAAATCTGGTGCCTAAAACTAATGAGGAGTACTCTATACATGTTTGATATAAATGCTGCCTAGTCTAAAACATATTATAAACACGAGTGATTCTGTGCTTATGCATAGACAGACACATACTCTAAAAGCTTTTTTCACATGATCAGAGCAATTTGAGTGTTGTGATGATCAGGAAAACATAACTTCTCTGGAAAGCAAATAATTACGTGTCAAATTGGCTGATAAGCTATCACCTAATTCTTCTTGTCAAAAAGAATGATGATTAATTTGTAAGGAAATATTAAGAGATGAATTATTGAACAGCCTGTTGATCATGCCAAGTGGGCTTCAGGATTGATGGAGTGGACTTAAAGTGCACTCTGCTACACCAAGTGATTTTTTTTTTCAGTTGAACATGACACTTATCTGGATCATGTCTCATGTCACCTGTGCATTGGACCCAGTTATGACTGGATCATCTTTCTCCCTGTTAATTAAAGTAGCTGATGCTCAAAGGAACAGTGTAAAGAGGTGCATGTCACAAGTGAATAAGATGAATCGTTGTGAGTCATTCAAACATGTTAGGTCAAACAGTACAGTTTCTCAAGTCTCTCGGCACATATAGTGACACCTATTTTGACAACCAAGAGCGAGATAAAAAGAGGGGTGGTACAGAGACGGGATGGGAGGTGTTGGTATATTGTTGGTTGTTATTATGAGACAGAGGAAGAGTACAGAAAAATTGCCTGCATAGTGTTGACAGCAGAACGGAACAAAGAGAGAAAAGTGTTCTGCTTGCTGCTTATAATCCCATTCACCTGGAAAATTGTAAGCATCTAAAGAGGACATAATTTCAGTTGTCTGGTTCTCCCTAATCTTCAGTGATTCACATATATATTTTTCTATGCTTTTGTGTGCTTTATCCCATTTACTTGTATATTTCAACTGTGCAGCTGTAAGCTACATAAAGCAAGAGCTATAATTGCTATAACTCATCTCTCATGTCCCTCATCCTTTGGTCAGTGCCTTTACACATTAGTATAATCCATGGAGCACCCTTGAGTTTGGCCATGTGGATACAATTTGATATATACGGCCTGCCAAACACTATTCATTTAACTGTGTCAGAACAGCAGGGAGAACTGTTAGGGTTTGGAATCCAGGGCATGCCCACATCAAATGCAGTATTGTCCTCTACTGAATGTCTAGATTAGGTAAAGAAACACGAGTTAATCATACACTGTAAAAAATATTGTAAAAAACTGTAATTTTATGGCAGCAGGGGGCACCAGAAAATGTCTGTAAAAAACTTTCTTCTTTAAATTATCTTTACCATAGTTATAATCTAGAGTTAAAACTGATTAAAATATAACAAACAAAAAAGATAGCTTAAGTAACGTGAAAATGTTGGGTGGCAATCTGAACCAGCAGTCTTCTACCCACAAGGCTTTTCACTTAACTGCTCGCCCATTTCTTGGCTAGCATTTTTGTTATTAGAAGTACTATAAATCTAAGACCATTTTACACATTAATCCTAACAAAAACCATTAAATCATATGTAGCACCTCTGTCCCTAACAATGGGTCACAAGACCTAGGAATGGGGCTACGGGTTTGTTAATGTTAAGGTTACCTCATCTGAATGCCACTACGTGGTAAGATAACTCAGTGTCAAAAACCCAGACACGAATTGCAAGATCATAAACCCAGTTTAATTTACAAAATATACCCAGTTGATTAGATTAATGAATGGTAGAACTCAAAACTCCTAAACTTAATATACAGTTCCCTAACTACAGAATTTTAATCAAAATATAAGGATTTTTATATATATAAGGACTATTGACACTATTAACAATACTCACCCTACTGCTTTAGAGCATAACCTGCTGTACAAAGTACACAAAAAATACAAAACATAATACAAACAGTGAATACAAAATAACTCAACAACCTATGATACTTGGGCCCACACACACACATACACACACACACACACACAAACACACACAACCTAGTACAGGCCTGTACGCAGTCCCAACGCGGTGACGGAACAGTCAGCTCCCACCAGCGAAATACTAGGCTTTAAACTCACAGTTTTGAAGGTTCCCGTCCTCGGAACTTGCTAGCAAAAATCAAACCAAAACTCAAGTAGCAGGAAGAGACAAAACCGGAAAAGGACGCTGAAACAAGACTGATTTGACCAATTGACCAATAAAATGCTTAGGCTGCACCAAGCATCTAAAAAAAAAAAATAGCATTTACAAATGCTAGCACTCATATAATAACTACTTACATTTAACACAGACTCTTTTATCAGTCTATTAGCACCTGGGATACACCCTACATTGGGGCAGGAACCAGAACTTCAGTAGAGCACACTGCATCTCCACTGTCAGCAGGTTCAAGGCTACTTCTTAGCAATCCATCCCCTATCTCCGGCTGTGGTGTTTCAGGCATAGATTGAGAGCAATGCAACAAACCATTTAAATCTTGACTTTGGCCCATCACCACGGGTTGGTATGGTTTGAAATCAGACTCCTCTGACTCTAAAAACCCTGGCCGGTTTTCCACCCCAGTGTCTCTCTGGCTTACTTCATGACCCAATCCTAACCGCCCAATCTGTTGGCATCTCGTTTGTGGTCTTTGAGGTGCACTTAATGTATCACCATCAACAGGCATGCACACTAAACACCTGATTGGCAGCAGGTGATTTCCGTGAACAGTCCTCACTCCTCCTAAGCCTTTCTCTGGCTTGACATGATAAACAGGCAACCCTGTCATCTTCTCTGTGACAACATAAAGCACGGCCATCCATTTGTTCTTTAATTTCTGTTTTCCAGAAATACCAAAGTCCCTTAGCAACACTCATTCTCCCTCAATGAGGATCTGTTTCTTCAGAAGTTTGTCGTGATTTCTTTTATTTCGCTCATGATTTCGTTTAGCTGCATCAACGGCCAACTGTTGCGCCCTTTGAAGGTCAGACCTGAGCCAGGCAACATACTGTTGGTAATTCTCCTCCCCTTCACTGGTGGGAGACACACCAAAACAAAGGTCGACTGGAAGACAGGCCTTCCTATAACCTGTGGCATCGTCTCATGTGTAATAGTATGCATGTACTAAGTGAGCAATATTCTGACTCCATTTGGACTTCTGCTTTGTGTCTAATGTGCCCAACATGGAAAGTAGAGTTCTATTAAATCTCTTTAGCTGAGGGTCACCTTGGGGATGGTAAGGGGTTGTGCATGATTTGCGAACCCCCATCATGCGTAAGAGGTCACAAATCAGTTTTGACTCAAAATCACGTCCCTGATCAGAGTGTACCCTTGGCCATAGTGAACAAAATACTGCTCCACCAACACTATGACAGGAGGCCTCTCTACCTTTTGGTAAAGGATACCATCTATCACTCTGAGCTTTGCTCCTTAACGCCTGAGCAAGGTCATGTCTCCCTCCTCCCCCTTTACAGGGAGCAAGGTACTCCCCATTCTCAACTGAGCTCTTGAGTGGAGATATTATACTGTTAGTGTCCTCCAGACAACCTGTATCCAAACTGCATGGGAAAACATAACCCCTTGGAACAGCAGCAGGTGGAATTCCCAGGAACTCAGACACTCCATGTCCCTCTACCAAGTGCACATGTTTGCAAAGAGCTACAATATCATCAGTACCCATGGTTTCCCACTGATCTCTGTCACCCTGGCATACATTCCGTGACAGCATATCAGCATCAATGTTACTGCACCCAGGCCGATATTGAATGACAAAAATGTTGACAGAGCTGCAAGCCACTGATGACCCATAGCATTCATTTTTGCAGTAGTCATAACGTAATTAAGGGGATTATTGTCTGTTCTTATACTGAAATTTACGCATACAGATAAATCATGGAATTTATTGACAACTTCCCATTTCAAAGCCAGAAATTCAAGCTGATGGACTGGGTAGTTCTTTTCTGAAGCGCTAAGATTCCTACTGGTGAATGCGACCGGCCTAAGTCCTTCTGGGTACTCCTGATTCAACACTGCCCCCAGACCCTGCAAACTAGCGTCTATGTGCAGCACATAGGGCCTGGCTGGATCAGCAAAAGCAAGGACAGGTGCATGGGTGAGACAGTATATGATCTGCTGAAAGGCTTGAGTACATGATTCATCCCACCTGTCTCCAAAGGGCTCATTTGCACTGAAATAACACTGCCCCTTCCTCGCTTTGACAATTTTTTTGCTCTTTTGTGTGGGAGAATACCCTTTGGTCAGCTCGGTGAGAGGTCTAACTATGTTCGAGAAATTTGTGATAAATCACCAATAATACCCAGGCAATACCTTGCAGGGACACCACATGCGCTACATACGACACCTGAGAGTGGCAGAATTGACACTTCTCAATAGAAAGTTTCAGCCCACTGTCCTCTAATCGAGCCAACACTTTCAGCAAGCGCTCTTCATGTTGTTCTAGCTTTGCCCCAAAAACAATCAGGTCATCAAGATACACAAGTACTTCCAGCAAGTTCATGTCTCTGACAGCCTTCTCCATTAGCCGCTGAAAGGTTGCAGGGGCCCCTGTGACTCCCTGTGACATCCTTTCACCTGGAAGAACCCCAGTGGACATATAAAGGCGGTCTTTTCTTTATCCTCGTCCGCCAGTGGGATCTGATAGTATCCACTATGAAGGTCTAGTACGGAAAACCACTTACTCCCACTCAAACAGTTTAACGCATCATCCACTCATGGCACAGTATACTGGTCGGGGATGGTACGTCTGTTTTAAAGTCCTATAGTCCACGCACATACGCAGATGACCAGATTTGTTTCTTGCGAGGACTACATGGGTTGGATGCATTGGGGCTTCTTGACTCTTTTATGATCCCCGGCGCCAGAAGTCCCTGGTGGTAGTTCTTCGGGATCAGCCGGTGTTACCCGCTGAGACCGCACCCTGAATGAGGTGGCATTGCAGATCCGGATATTATGCTCTACCCCTCTAGCTAAACCAACATCCCACTGTGCTATTGAGAAAACACTTGATAGCTCCGACAGCTTTCTCACGAGTCTCTCTTTCCACTCAGCTGGAATTGGTGACTCCACAGAAATTAGTGCCTTGTGGGATGGAAGTTTCTTTCAAAGACTCATTCCACAACATCACCAAAAACCTGTGTTTGTCTAGAGCTGAAGAGAACAATGCTGTCGGCTGGACCAGCACACTAGTAGGAAGTGCAATGGACGAGGCACTTTCTGTCATGAGACTGCTATTTCCCATTGGCTGCATTTCGTGAACCTTGCACACTGCAATGTGAGCACTTCTAGCTGGGATCACCAAAGGCCCAGGACCTGCCCACCTAACATCAGCCATCACGTCTCCAGTACTGGCTGGCACACCATCAATTTGCACTGGTGGGCCAGGTAAAGACACCCTCATGGAGTGCGGCTTTCCTCCTCTGGGAGATGGTTTGGCTCCAGCTGCGAGTGGGCGGATCCTACTCACATTTGTGCCCACTAAAACAGGAGTGTTCTCAGAACAACGAGGATCCGGGCAAACCAAAGCAAGTATAACTATGGTCTCCTGAGTTCCTGACATGTCTGGTGGAAGTTCCAGCTCCACTTCAATGTAGCCCCAGTATGGATAGCTAGCCGCGGAGTCACCAAGACCCCAAATAGCCAACCCACTTAGTGGATGAAGGCGCACATTCAGGTGTTTGCGGTAGCAGATCTCAAAAATAATTGTTACTTGTGACCCACTGTCTAACTAGGCAGTACATTTCTTTCCTTCTATCTTAACTGGAGTGGTCGAAAGCGGTCCAACCAATCCAGTTGGGAGAGAAAGGTGATGGCTCTTCACCGTACCCTGCTTTACCTGCACATTTACAGAATCATCATTCAATTTATGCCTCAGCTGCTCTTTGCTGTCTTTTGGTGGGTGTCGTGCCCTAATGAACTTCTGGACCACCGTCTGAGGGTTCTTTGGTGCCCTACATTTAGCAGCTACGTGCCCATCCTCGCTACAGCGGTAACAGAAAAAGTCACTGCGATCGCGTGGTGGGTGGGAACTTGACTGTACAGTAAGAGGGATGGACTGCACCCTCCCAGGCTTTTCTGGCCCTGTTCTCACTGCCATAACCTTTATTTGTTTTCTCAACCGCTGCACCTCTTTTTTCAAGGCTTTTACATCTTTGACACTCTCTAAGGCATCATCAGTACAAATGGCTGCTTGATAGGGTCCACTGGCCGATGACAACATATCTGATTGCAAAGAAGAACAGGCTTTAGCTTGCTGAGTCAAAAGTCTCACCTCAGCCTGAAGCCCTTGCACGTCCTGGCTAGGGCACACTCCAGTGTTCTTGACCTGAACATTTCTCATTGCTGACCCATGTGTTTGGCGTGACTCCTCATAACCTTCTTCCAGATGGATTTCAAGCATAAGGGTCATCAGTTACCTAGAAGCACCTCTAATAAATTGATTCAAGCGTGCCAAATCAGTCTCAGTAGCTGGTAAGCCCCCTCTCTGCACTACACGGGTCAACGTTTTTTCTATTTGCCTCAAGAACTCAGAAAGTCTCTCTTTTGGCCCTTGGCACAAAAGCCTGAAAGCAAAATATAGCTCCTCTCCTGTCTCGGGAGTACCAAAAGCACTCTCCATTGCCTTAATGTATTCCTGTGATTCTGCATCTGGATTACTAAAGCGGACAGCTTGAGCTATTTCGAAAGCTGGACCCTTCAAGCTCTCCAAAATCATAAGTCGCTTCTCTTTGTTGGCTCTCTCGCTTGTGTCAACAAAAAGGTGGGCTTGCTCCAACCAGCTTTCTAGCTGTTCCTCTCCTGATGGGGTGGGAACAACCCCAGAGAAAGTTCACAACCGCCTAAATGAGCTGTGCTCACCTGAGAATCTTCCCTGTTTCTCCATCACATTGCCCATGGCATGAATAATGGCCTCAGGGGAACATGTCTGAGCAAAGTTGGCCATACTAACCTGGGATTCCACCTCATGTGAAGGACACCCTTCTGGGAGGCCCTCTGAAAGCCCAACAAGCCTCCAAGGTGTATCACTGTTGACAGGCATCACATCTAACAGTATGGAGCAGGTGTTGAACCTCTCACGACATTCACATAAAACTGTTAAGCTGTTAGACTTAGAATCAAACGTTCACCCTCGGACTCTAACCCGACCTAACGGCTTAATGGACTGCAGGGTTTCCTCAACGAACCCTACTTCCATATCTTCTGGGACATATTTCACTATTAAAGCATGCTCAGGGTTGATACACTCTCCCTTACACCAGTCCCTAAGCTGTGCCATGTTCACAAACCCTGCTATGACCAGAAGCACACAAGGCGATCCAAAGCCCTATACAATGCTACACTTTTTTCTAAAATATAGTAACCTCCCTATTAATACTGCACAATTATCTTTTACACAAAACAAAAACCCAAAACTATTTCCACTAAAGTTTCACTACCACTTCAGTAACTAAACAGAAATAAATCCCAGCGGTGCCTCCAATTTTATGTATCGCCTCTGTCCCTAACAATGGGTCACAAGACATAGGAACAGGGCTACGGGTTCGTTAATGTTAAGATTACCTCAACTGAATGCAGAAAGCATGCAGAATGCAGAAAGCAGAAATAACTCAGTGTGAAAAACCCAAATCATGAGCCCAGTTTAATTTACAAAATATACCCAGTTGAGTAGATTAATGAATGGTAGAACTCAAAACTCATAATATACGATTCCCTAACTCCAGAATTTTAATCAAAATATAAGGAGGTACTATCAACCTACACTTAACTATTAACAATATTCACCCTACTGCTTTAGAGCATGTACAAAGTACAAAAAAAATACAAAACATAATACAAACAGTGAATACAAATAATAATAATAAAAAAAACTCAACAACCTATGCTACTTGAGCCCACACACACACACACACACACAAAACCTAGTACAGGCCTGTACGCATTCCCAATGCGGTGACGGAACAGTCAGTTCCTGCCAGAGAAATACTAGGCTTTAAACTCACAGTTTTGAAGGTTCCTGTCCTCAGAACTCGCTAGCAAAAATCAAAACAAAACTCAAGTAGCAGGAAGAGACAAAAAACGGAAAAGTATCCAGGGCAATACGGTGGCTCGGTGGGTAGCACTGTTGCCTCACCAGTACTCCGGTTTCCTCCCACAGTCCAAAGACATGCACGTTAGGTTGATTGGTGTGTGAGTGTGTGTGCGCGAGTGTGCGTGTATGTGCCCTATGTTGGATTGGTGCCCTGTCTAGGGTTGTTCCTGCCTCGCACCCTATGCTGCCGGCTAGGCACCGGCTCTCCCATGACCCTGATAAGGAATAATCCTTATACAACGTCCTTTTCGTCAGAGGGCCCACACAACATCTGGGTGGCTGCGGGGCCTATTTGACCTTGATCTTCGCGCATGATCTGGTCTGTTAGGCGATGGCATCGAATCCCGTTTGGTCCACAGCATGTCTAGCCTCACACTCACTCAAATTGTTTGAATACTCATTTAATTAAAGAACAATACACAAAATACCTAGCGAGTGCGAAACTGACAAAATGTCTAAACTTTACGCTTTAGCCCAAACTTTTTTTTTTCCTCGCAGCCAACACACCTGTGCTACTACCCGCTTTTTCCTTCCTCCTCTTTTTTCCCACCCACCTATCAGGACACTGAAACAAGACTGATTTGAAATTGACCAATAAAATGCTTAGGCTGCACCAAGCATCTAAAAAAAAAATTACATTTACAAATGCTAGCGCTCATATAATAACTGCTTACATTTAACACAGACTCTTTTATCAGTCTATTAACACCTGGGCTGCACATATATTATATAAGCCCAAATTATTTTTAATTAAGTTTATTTAGTAAGTGTTGCAAAAAAAATGTTAATTTTTTAAAAAAATGCATTAATAAACTGTCAAAATAAAAGCACTTATTTTGTTAATTGTAGGTTAACTGCACTCTTATATCATGTAAATTATAGAAAATACTGCTATTTCTTCAGGGAAGAATACTGTATTTTTATGGGTAGTTTTGTTAAAAGTCTCATGTAAAAGCTGTTAAAAACTCATATTTAATGTATTCCAGTTATACAGATTTGTTTTGTTAAATAACACGACACATTTTAATAAAGAGTCTATTCTTGTAATTTTAAAATCATTTACTGTCATTTTGAAATACAAGGAAAAGCTGTAAATGTTACTATTGAAAAACTGTAAAAAGACTTTTACTTTTTACAGTGTAAGCACAGTGAGGGAAAGGAGGACATTTTAAACTTTTCCAACCTTTTAATTTACCAAATGAATTCAAATATTATATTTGAATTATACAATTTAAATATAACAAATATAAATTCAGGAAGCAATGGAAGAGTTGTTTGTTGTCCACCATGATTATATTTTATTTCAATATGTTACATTTATTGTTATTCATATGTATTGCCATTCAAAACACCATCAACAATAGATAATAATAATAATAATAATAATAATAATAATAATAATAATAATAATAATAATAATAATATAAGAGACCATTTTGTGATTAAAATTTAGAAAGTGAGGAATTTTTTTTACCATCTACAAAGAAAGAATTTGGCTAAGGAAAGTATTGTAACCAAATGTTAGCACACACTGATATTTGTCAGCCATGCTTGGCTGCCAGCAGTGTAATTTCACTGGGGGATTTAATAGTATGCCATCAGAAATCCTGCAGCAGAGCAGCTTCCAGTGGTAATGAACTTGTCAGCTCTGTAGCATTCTGGGTCTCGTGTTGCTGTTATTATTCAATTCAGGATTGTGCTTGCTCTCTATTCCCCACACTGATTCCTCAAATGCCACTAGGCCTCTTGTTTCACACAATGCATATTTTCTGCTTAGTCCCACTAGACCTGAGCTATTGTACTGCCCCTTGTTTTAAACAAATTTTGCTCAGTGTTAGTAAGTCGGTTGTGGATTTCTTCAAACGTTAAACTGCTAGATAAATGTGTATGGATTTCAGCATTGCTCTGAGAAAACAAAAAGATACAAAAAAATGATCAGTAATGAACTTGCTGTTTAGAACACCTGCATGTAAATAGTGATTAGACCAGACTGAACAGACTGATTGACAGTACAGTCATAAACATTTATGTTTTGCTCTTTGTGTATATACTGTATGTGCTAGTTAGTATGCTGATGCTTTCATATGGAGAAAGATAGATATAAAATGCCAATTATGATGGGATGTTTTCCCCACACTGTAACTGGGGCTTTTGCAGAAGATTAACACGGGATCACATATTGCATTGTCATTTATAGTGAAGTGTGCATATAATTAGTAAATATGCAGAGAGATGTTATTTGTCAGCATTAACAGCTTACTAATGCTGTATTTAATGTTCCCATATGACAACCTATTATTATATTTCCAATAATAACTACTGTTTCTGGAATTATATAACTTTTCCATATAACTATACAACTTTTATGAACTCTTCAGTTGTCATAAATTGCAATCTGTCAAAAAAATATCCTGTTTAGAGTTTATTTTACTTATCAATACCTGTTCTGTTTAGCATATTTCCTGAGATGATAGTCATTAAAGAGAAGCAGTAATGACTACAATTTTTAATAGGTATGAATATGAGAACACTAAATAAATCACTGAAAGTTGCATTATTAGTTGTTGAATTACAAACCCCATTTCCAGGGACACTTTGTTAAAATGGAATAAAAACTGAAATTTGTAATTTGTTAATTCACTTGAACCATCATTTAACAGCCAGTGTGTTCAGTGTTGAACAAATTTAGAAATTGATGCCTGTAACAACCAAAAATGTTGGGACAGAGGTAAAATAAGACTGAAAAGGTTATACTGGAAGGTTCTATGTTGAATACTCATACTATGTTACTACAGGGGTTAGACAATGAAACTGAAACACCTGTCATTTTAGTGTGGGAGGTTTCTTGGCTAAATTGGACCAGCCTG
>JAOVYV010000045.1:18091882-18102842 GCA_025674545.1 Hassar affinis | reverse complement strand
GAGGCCCTACACCATACTAATAAATTATTGTGGTCTAAAATGGCAGGTGTTTCAGTTTCATTGTCTAACCCCTGTATTTCTGCTTTAATTCACTATATCAGAAATATATCAAAAGAAATATATCACCAAGTTAACTTTTTCTTTAAACAGTCTAGAACATTCCAGAAATTGATGTAATGAAGTTTCCGATTGCATGTGAGGCAGGAATCATGAAGTTTCTGATTGTCTATTGTCATAATCAGGAGTTAATTGGGAGTGCACCTGTGAATGTAGACAGGTACCATGATACCATGGGAAGATCCAAGCAGTACAGGAGTCGTTTACATACAACTGAAGAATCTGTACAAACAATTGAACGCAAATATAAAAATCCTGCAATGTACAGACACTACATTGTTCAGGAAGGAGGCAGAAATAAACGACTGAAGGTTGTAGATGATCAGTCTGTTGGAGGCATGGTCTCTGGTCAGATTTAGAGATAATAGTCAACAGAATGTGTGAAGGAAAAAGGGTGTGGCTTTTAATTTGATGAATCTCATCTAGGGCTGCACGATCCTGGATAAAATGGGAATCACGCTCTTCTTGCTTAGAATTGAGATCATGAGTGTCTCTCTCAATTCTTTTTCAATATAAATGTTTATTGCATTTGTTTAATACAGATGGAAATGTGATAAAAAATATGATGGTGCTTAAAATATAGGACCAGCATAACTTTCAAAAAGGAAATGCTTCTGTTTACAGCTTAAGGCAACAGTTTTTTTAATCTAACAATGACTAAATGTAAAAACAATCAACTTCAGTCTCTTCTGCCACATTTTCATTAGGACCATCATCAAAGCTGCATCAAACATGCAATCTTATTTTCTCCCTCAACAAATGACAATGTGGTGCTACACCACATGATGCAGAACTGCAAAAAATGGCAATAAGCAAAATAAGCCCAGTAAGAGCGAGTGAGGAACACTGACAAATGACACTGCTAGAAAAATGTTATGTGAGGACAAATATCATTCTCATTACCATCAGCTGGGTTTCCTGATTCACTTTGTCATTTTATTTTGGCAAATTGTATATGAATACAATTATTAAAGTGATCTGTAAGTATGGGCAATGAATAATCAATCAACTTATCCTTGAAAGTGTGGACATGGTTTATTTATAGTAGACCTTGTTGGATTTACAGGTATTTATTATTTGTTCTCACAAAGAATCATTGGTACACTATATATAAAGCAAAAATAATAATATGTGCTGGATTAAGTGCTGTTTTCTAAGCTACTGAATTATGAGGGTGTAAGCCATATTGTTGAATCAAACCGAATTTGCCAAGATTAATATAATAATTATGATTAGAACTATTTCTTTGCAGCAAAATACTGTACTGTACTGTACTAGATGTACTAGAAATGTATATTTCAGTATATTGGTATCTTCTCATTCATAAGTCATAGTATTTGTCTTTTTCATTGTTTCATTGTCTAATTTGCTATACATGTCAGAAAGAATAACTGTTGTATGTCTTAACATCTTAACAACATATTTTACCTTTTAGCACTGAAGAAATTTGACTCTTTAAACAACTGCACAATTTAGTGGGTCATAAAATTAATTATATTATGGTATCATTACTGTTAATTACTGGCTTTGTTAACAATAAGCAGAGCTCAGGTAGGAAATGCTGTTTTTGGCCGTGAGGCATGGAAATATGGCATAGGCATTATTCTGGCAAATATACTATATTGCCAAAAGTATTCACTCACCTATCCAAATAATTGAATTCAGGAGTTCCAGTCACTTCATGCAGGCATGTAGACTCCTTCTACACACATTTGTGAAAGTATGGGTTGCTCTCTGAAGCTCAGTGAATTCCAGAGTGGTACCGTGATAGGATGCCACCTGTGCAACAAGTCCAGATGTGAAATTTCCTCGTTACTAAATATTCCACAGTCAACTGTCAGTGTTATTATAACAAAGTGGAAGTGATTGGGGAGGACAGCACATAAAATGACTGAGTGGGGTCAGTGGATGCTGAGGCACATAGTGAGTAGGGGTTGCCAACTTTCTGCAGAATCAATTGCTACAGACCTCCAAACTTCATGTGTCCTTCACATGAGCTCAAGAACAGTGCATAGAGAGCTTCATGGAATGGATTTTCATGGCCGAGTAGCTACATCCAAGTCTTACATCACCAAGCACAATGCAAAGCGTCGGATGCAGTGGTGTAAAGCACACAGCTACTAGACTCTAGAGCAGTGGTGACGCGTTCTCTGGAGTGACAAATTACGCATCCCCATCTGGCAATGGTGTGGGCTTGTTTTTCAGGAATTGGGCTCGGCCTCTTAGTTCCAGTGAAAGGAACTATTAGTGCTTCATCATACTAAGAGATTTTGGACAATTTCATGCTACCAGCTTTGTGGGAACAGTTTTAGGATAGCCCCTTCCTGTTCCAACATGACTGCACACCAGTGCACAAAGCAAGGTCCATAAAGACATGGATGAGTGAGTTTGGTGTGGAAGAACTTGACTGGCCTGCACAGAGTCCTGACCTCAACCCAATAGAACACCTTTGGGATGAATTAGAGTGGAGAGCCAGGCCTTCTTATCCAACATCAGTGTCTGACCTCACAAATGTGCTTCTGGAAGAATAAACACACTCCTAAACCTTGTGGAAAGCCTTTCCAGAAGAGTTGAAGCTGTTATAGCTGCAGAGGGTGGTCTGACATCATATTAAACCTTATGGATTAAGAACAGGATGTCACTCAAGTTCATATGTATGTGCAGGCAGACGAGTGAATACTTTTGTCAATATAGTGTAGCATAAGTACATTTACCTAGACATTTGGACTAGGACTTTTATTTATATTCCAGCAATATATGAGCAGTTTGTGAACAATGATAGAATGAGTAGTGTGTTAAAGGTTATATAGACATTTAGAGTATTTAGAAGAACAGTTTGTTTACATGCAGTGGTACAGACACTATAATTGACTTTCAGATCAAATTAAAACAGCCCTATAATTTAACAACTGATCATTCTTTTATTTTTGTGAAATTAGTAATAGTAATAGTAATTGTACAACCCCAATTCCAATGAAGTAAGGACATTGTGTAAAACATTAATAAAAACAGAATATGATGATTTGCAAATACACTACAAAGAAAAGATATTTAAAGTTCAAACAGATAAACTTTATTGTTTTTTTTTTTTTACAAATATTCACTCATTTTGAATTGTATGCCTGCAACACCTTCCAAAACAGTTGGGACAGGGGCAACAAAAGACTGGGAAAGTTGAGGAATGCTCAAAAAATAGCTGTTTGGAACATTCCACAGGTGAACAGTTTAATTGGAAACATGTGAATGTCATGACTGGGTATAAACCAAGCATCCCTGAAAGGCTCAATTGTTCACATGCAAGGATGGGGTTCACTTTGTGAACAACTGCGTGCACAAATAGTCCAACAGTTTAAGAACAGAAATTTCCCACCATGCAATTGTGAATAATGTAGGGATTTCATAATCTACAGTCCATAATATCATCAAAAGATTTGAATATCATTCAAAAGATTGATTATTTTTATTCTGCAACACTGAATGCCCGTGACCTCTTTCAGGAGGCACTGCATTAAAAACCGACATCATTTTGTAACAGATATTACCACATGGGCTCAGGAACACTTCAGAAACTCATTGTCAGTGAACACAGTTTGTTGCTCCATCTACAAGTGCAAGTTAAAACTCTACCATGCAAAGCGAAAGCCATATATCAACAACACCCAGAAATGCTGCCGGCTTCTCTGGGCCCAAGCTCATCTGAAATGGACTGACACAAAGTAGAAAAGTATCCTGTGGTCTGATGAGTCCACATTTCAAATTGTTTTTGGAGATCATGGAAGTTGTGTCCTCCAGGCTGAAGAGGAAAAGGACTGTCCTGATTGTTATCAACGCAAAGTTCAACAGCAGCATCTCTGATGGTATAGGGGTGTGTTAGTGCCCATGGCATGGGTAACTTGAACATCTGTGAAGGAACCATTAATGCTGAAAGATACATAGAGGTTTTGGAGCAGCATATGTTGCCATCCAAGCATCGTCTTTTTCAGGGATGTCCCTGCTTATTTCAGCAAGACAATGGCAAGCAACATTCTGCACGTGTTACAGCAGCGTGGCTTCATAGTAAAAGAGTGCGGGTACTAGACTGGCCTACCTGCAGTCCAGACCTGTCTCCCACTGAAAATGTGTGCCACATTGTGATGCACAAAATACGACAATGGAGACCCTGGATAGTAGAGCAATGGAAGTTCTACATCAAGCAAGAATGGGAAAGAATTTCACCTACAAAGCTTCATCAATTAGTGTCCTCAGTTCCAAAACACTTATTAAGTGTTGTTAAAAGGAAACGTGATGTAGCACAGTGGTAAACATGTCCCTGTCCCAACTGTTTTGGAACGTGTCACAGGCATCAAATTCAAAATGAATGAATATTTGCAAAAATATATAGTATATAATATAAATAAATTTATCTGTTTGAACATTAAATATCTTGTCTTTGTTGTGTATTCAATTGAATATGGGTTGAAAAGGATTTGCAAATAATCGTATTCTGTATTTATTTGTTTTACACAATGGTCTTTCAGATGTCTTAGGTCTCTGCAATGTTTAAAAGCCATTCATATATTCACTCTCATTTTACCTTGTGAGATTTTCCCTCATGATTAGACCCATTTCTTTCTTTTTCACTGTAGCCTTGAATTTCTTTGGAATTGGAATATTTGGTTCAACCGTAGCATTTTATTCAGTTGTTTTTATTGAATATATATCAGTAACTAGATAATTATATGCTTAGCTTGTACTCCATTAAGCTGGTTATTAATTTCCTGTTTCTTTCTTTCAGAGAAATTTTCTGATTGGTTAAAAATGCTGAACGGCTGGCTACCTAATAGCACAATAGAAAAGCTTCTGACCTATTCAAATTCAAATCCCAATGATCATAGAGCTATCCATGGCCAAGAGACCATGAGAGGTTAATTAGCAATGCTATCTGGGTGGGAAGAATGTTATTTCCCTCCCCTGTAAATCAAACCAATCATATATTGTGTCTTTAAGTCATATATATGAAGGCTTACTCATAGTGTATACCTGCCATCATGTAACTTGAACAGCAGTTTGAAAAGATACAGAGGCTAGCTTCATGTCTCTTGGAGAAAGTTTGTGCTAGATTTCACCTTCCCTAATTAATTAAAACTGATACTAGATAGCAGGTCAGAACCAAATCAGGATACATATCCAAACTATATTTTATAATACCTATCAGGAGTCAAAGACAGTTCAGTGGAAGTGTTCTTTCAAAAAACTGCTCTAATATTGGCTGTGTCTGTGGGCAACTTTCAGCTGAAAGCTTCCACGGTACTTTATTCAATATACCAGAATTAAATCATAGCACCAGAGCAAAATAATGCCAGAATATCTAATCCTTAACTATTGCTGCTACTGGAGGAACAGACTTGGGAAGTAATCTCTTCTAATTGAATATTAGCGCACATTTTATCTCATACTGGAATTAGAAGTTTTCTAGGTGGAGTGGTTGCTCTATATTGGCATTAGTGGAGAAGAGCTGAGGGACCCTTTTGCTTTTTATGTTGCATGTTTAACTCCAGTGGATATTCATGTATAATGAGTTGCTGTTTAATTGCTACCACTCGAATGTATGAGCACAGTGCCTGTGCAGTTTATTTGACTCCATGTGTCCTGTAACTAAAATGTTAGATCAGAATATCTCAGACAGGCAACATTATTTGGCTTTTATGGCATAATTTATAATGTGCTTGTGTGACTTTGAACGAATAAAGCTCAACTCATGGCTTCCTGAATATACGCATTGTCAGGGATGTCATGTGTTCTCTTGATCCAGGAAGGTGAAGAGCAGTGCTGTAGCTACAAGTGTGTAGGCAGGGATAAATGTTGACAGCCAAAGGCTGATCCACACTAATGATTTGTTCAAGAGTGGCTCCACAATATGTACAGCTTCTGTTTCTTGCTGAAGGCAAGTGCTTCACAAAACATACTTTATTTGTTCAGATATTTGTGCTGAAAGTAGTAGGATTGCTCATGGCAGAAATTTGTATTCAGAGTAAACCATTCCTGTTAGTCCTGTTACTGGATATGTGTATGTGTTTTAATTAGCTGTAAACATTCCCACTTTCCTCTGTAACACATCCTGTGAGTTAGAATAAACCACATTTCTTTTGCTTTGTGGGTAGTGAAATGCTTTGAATTAATTAAGACATGTAGATATAGCTACATGCAGAATATACCTGCATTATTTCTCTGTATACCTGTATTTATACTTCATTTTTCAAATCTCTAACTGTACTAAAATATATTTGAAATACTTGCAAAAAAAATATGGTGGCGTGTAGACACATATGCTGAGTAAATGCATCAATACACACACTACCACATTACTATGAGAAACATCAAAATTTAAAATGAGTAAATGGGTGCTCCCTGAGGCAAAAGCTAGAGCTCCTGAATGTGAGAACTGTTTCTTTGCACAGACAAAAATAGTTAAGACGGAGATTGCATTTTTATTTTATCAAAAATAAATATATGACACATTTTAAATGAAAAAAAAAAAATTAAGAACAAGAAAAGAAACATTACTCTTTTTTATTTTGTTTGTTGTTTTATTTTGTTATTTTATTCAGTATTAGGAATTGTTGTGTTGTCCGGTTCAGTGGTACCAAAAACTCCCCCTGCTTAATACACACATTTAAAATCACAGACTTTACCTACTTGACATATACAGGGGGAGCCAGAGAGACCTGACGATTTTTTTAATGAAATAACAAGATAATCAATCATAACTTTTATTTGAAAATACAACCATTACACTAACTTATTTTTATTTGTGTTGGAAATTCCCAAAGCCAGAGAATTTTTCCTAACTGAACAATGTGGACACCTTAGACTCAGACACTCTTTCAACATTTTCTGGCGTTCGAACAAGGTAGAAGCGTTAGTACGAAATTATTCAACCCATATTTTAATTGTGTCCCAACAGGGCACAGCACCGGGACGAAGAATATTGAACTTAATGCGAAATAGCCATTGAGTAGCGATCACAGAGCTGCCATTTTTAAAATACATTTCAACAATGGACGTGCGATGTGCTGACCACTGCTCCACATTGACTGAAATGACATCAACTGGGCTACAGTTTCACCCACCAGTCAGTACTCTAAGCAAACTAGCATCTGAGAAATAAACATATGAAAATCGTCAGATCTCTCTGGTTCACCCTGTATAAATAACTGTGACTGACCCATTTCAGCCACTCAACATTACACACTCATGTCTCCTCAACCTCATCACAGGACCTCTTATTCCCACACACATGAAAGTCACCTGGTTAGTAATGAAGCTCACCTTTTTTTGCAATCACACTGCACACTTTAAATACTCACTTTAAATGACCTGGACTCTCAGCACACCTTTATGATGTGTCCAAACTGCTCTATGCTCATCTTGAGTTGTGTTTTTGAGAACAGTCTGCTTTATTTTACAGTCTATTTTATTTATTTTACAACTTTTGTCAGATGCTCTTATCCAGAGAAGTGTACCATAGTGTAATCCCAGGGTAGGCCAGGGTCTAAGAATACTATAAAGCAAAATTCCAGTTAGATATGGTGTTATTTTACTGCCAAACGTCAAGATCACGATTCACACAGCACTCATGAATTTTCTTTGCTCGTGTGCAAAATATACGTGCTCACTCATGTTTTCTCTGTTCTTGATCAGATTCACGCTCTGATACAAAACTGCTGTCTAGCACTTAGACACATCCTGTTCTTGTGAGAACTTTCTCTTGATAATTTTATGCTCTCCCCCACTTGGATTTTCACCGCAACAACGTTGCTATAAGTTGTCAGCCAATCAGAAAGAACTATCGGATTTTGACCAATGAAATTATTCCTGCTGCTTAACTACTATGTACAGTATGTATGGTATGTATGATTTAACAAACAAAATCTAATATTTATTTATACCTAGGGGAAAAAAGTCAATACACCCTCTACACAGAAAATGTGTTTTATTTTTTGCAATACATTAAACTCAGTAAATAAATAGATATTGTGCTCTAAAATGTCATAAAATGGAAAATTTTATACAGATTTAGAATCTATCCCTGGAGAGATAGATTTTGTGCTCTAAAGTATCATAAAAATGGCATATTTAAGTTTGAACACAGGAATGTCAAACTAAATCCACAAAGGGCCGGTGTGGGTGCAGGTTTTCTTTCCAACCAAGCAGAAGCCACACACTACAGAAAGTCAAGCTCCATTGATTAGATCCATTGATTAAGAACAGGTGGAATGAGGTGTGGCTTCCGCTTTGTTGAAATGAAAAGCTGCATCCACACTGGCCCTTTGTGGATTAGTTTGACACTTCTGCATTAGGCAGCAGGAACAATTTCATTGGTCAAAATCTAATACTTTTTCTGATTGACTGACGACTTATGGCAGCGTTGTTGTGGTGAAAATCCAAGTGCGAAAGCATAAAAAGATTTGAGAGCAAGTTCGCATGAGAACAGAATGTGTCTAAGCATGAGAGAGCAGTGTTGTATCAAAGCACAGTGAATCTGAGCGAGAGCCAAGAAAATATAAGTGCACAAGTATATTTTGCACGTGAGCAATGAAAATTTGTGAGTACTGCGTGAATTGCCATCTCGAATTACATGACTTTTGGCAGTAAAATAAAGCCATATCTAATGATTTTTGCTTTATAGTATTTGTAGGATTACACCAGGGTATACTGCTCTGGATAAGAGCATCTGATAAAATGCTGTAAAAATAAACTGTACAAAAACAGTACAAGATAGTGTTTTTAAGGTTCATTTAATGCAGTTTACCCGACTGTTATCCTGCCTCATTTTTCTGAGTATTGCCTAACCCTTTAATTTGTCTGCTACATTGGATTGAATAAAAGCAGAAAACACTTGCTTCCATCTGTCCACTTCATGACAGTGCGGCTACACCCAAAACCACATACAATTGTTCTAAATAGCAGACTACTCCATACTTTATAAAGCAACAGCTGGTGGTGTAATTTTGTTACATACTATTTAGCACACTAGTATGCAAATTTAGATGTGTGCTGTTGATAACAGCATGAGGAAATGAGCCATTCCTACTATAATGTGGCACATAAATCCCATCAATTGTAATTCAAATGCAAAACTTCCTATCGTCTCAGGGGAAAGTTTGTGTTTTGTTGGTCCTCCAACTCCTCACATGCACATCTCTTTTTATCTCAGGACAACATATAGATGACTATGATTACAAGCAGCCGAATAAGCATCTGGCTTATGATATGAAACATTCAGCAAATTTCTGTTCAGTTTGAAACAGCAGGTTACAAAAGACAGAGTTCATAGATGATGTTTGCTTTGATTGCTGTGTAAAAGACATCTGTCTTTGTTGAGTAGCCTATTAGAAAGCTACTTTTAAACATTAACAATTCAGATCTGCTTTATGCAGAGATGTGGGAAAAGTTCTGAGACATTATACTTAATTGAAAGTATAGTTATTGTGTCAAAATCATACTTAAATAAAATTTGAGATATCAAGGCAAAAATGTATTCAAGTGAAAGTAAAACAATTTGTTATATTTAAATCTACTCAATGTTTTAGTAAATGTTTTTAATTGAGAAGTAATGTAATGTTATTATAACTCATTATCTTATACTACTTTTAATTACTACTATTAATACTACTAGGTTTGTAGGTTTGTTTTTTTTCTGAAATGTACACAGGGTGAAAATTATGCATACAGAGTCAAAAAGTTACCAACAACACACTTAATATTTGGTTATTGTAATGTGGTTATGTTAATATGTTCCTTGCATCTTGACCAGTTGCTTTTGGTAGCCAGCAAGACGCTTCTGGCAAATTTCTGCTTGGACCAGTCTTCTTTGCTGAACGGGTAGAATTCAGTTAAATTTAGTGGTTTCCTGGCATGGACCTGACTTTTGAATGTCCACATGCTTTCAATAGGGTTGAGGGCAGGTCTTTGGGAAGTCTATTCCAAAAGCTTCATGTTAGCATGCTTTATCCATTCCACAACTAGGTTTGATGTTTTTGTGTTTTGTGTGTTTGGGGTTATTGTCCTGTTGGAACATGCTGTTGATCCAGCTGATGGTTTAAGGTTATGCTGAAGTATTCTTTGGTAGTCTTCCTTCTGTGTAAGTTATCAGTTCCACTGGCAGCAAAAACATGATGCTACCACCACCATGTGTCTTATATTTACTCCTCTAAACATACCTTTGGTCATTGTGGCCAAATAACTCAATCATTATTTTGTCTGACCATAAAGAAATTTCCTCCAGAAGTGTGGTCAGGTGCCAATGTAGCCAAGCTTAAAGGTGTCAATTTTGAAGTAGGGGCTTCTTTTTGGAACAGCAGCATCGTAGTCCATGGCTAGGTCTCTCTAGACAGTGACACTGTTGATCCATCAGCTTCTATTTTATGGCAGGTCTGTGCCATGGTGGTTCTTAGGTTGTTCCTGACCATCTGAACCAACTTCCTCTCAGCTAGGGGCAAGAATATGGGTCTTTTTCCAGACCTTGGCTATATCCCTCAATAACTTGTACTTTTATACAAATTGTTTGAAGTGATTCCTGACTTGTTAAGCTACTGCACTGAGCTCCTTGGACATTCCCATTGTACTGTATGTTGGTCACTCCAGTAAGTGCTGTCAAACAAACCCATCGGCACTTCGAAGCTTCCAGCTGTAGTCAAGCATGATCACTAACAGAAATTTAAGAGGCCTTGGCCTTGGCCAAGTGTATATATATTTGACCCAGTAATGTGCAAACCGGATTCCAAAAAATTTGGGACACTAAACAAATTGTGAATAAAAACTGAATGCAATGATGTGGAGATGGCAAATGTCAATATTTTAT
>JAOVYV010000045.1:17988231-18004797 GCA_025674545.1 Hassar affinis | reverse complement strand
CCATAATGTTGTGTGCATTGCAATATTTTGAGCAAACCTGTGCTCTTACCCTGCTAATTGAACCTTCACACTCTGCTTTTAACTGGTGCAATGTGCAATTAATGAAGATTGGCCACCAGGCTGGTCCAATTTAGCCATGAAACCCCCCACTCTAAAATGACAGGTGTTTCAGTTTCATTGTCTAACCCCTGTATGTTTTGGTTGTCATAACTTCATGTGCACAGTCCTCTGATCTCTTGTGTTCAATGTTAGGATCTCCAAGCTGATTAGCTTTCATAAATATGTTGAATAAATATATATGTATGTAAAGAAAATAAATATGTATTTTATATCAGTTTAATATCAACGGAGTTGACAAAGGGTTCCTACCGCTGTAAAATGAGTTTCTGCAAGGTGGGATGTCTGTTAACACTTTTGATCAGTGTGTTATACTGTACTAGTACCTATGTGCTTGGTTATGTGTTCTGTGTATTACATTTCTTATTATGAAAGATCTGTTTTAAAGATCATTTAGTCAATTTTTCTGCTGATATGAAGGCAAAAATAAGTCATAGTGTTTCTGCCCTTGAACAGGAGGCTGGAAGGTTATCTTTCACTAAATCAGACCTGATGGTGTTTACTAGAGAAAGCAGTGATGTATGGTTTACATAGATAGGACTTGCTGTGTAATTAACAAATGGTATTTCAGCTAACAAAGGCTGCTTTGTGATGTGGATGTATAGTTTTTCGATGGGTGCATGGCTAAGCCCACCAGAGGAAGGTGCTTAATGTGCAGTGATGAATGAACCACATGCTACACCACACAGATGGACACACACACACACACACACACACACACACACACACACGCACACACACACTGCAGCTGCAGTACCTTGGTGCAGAGAGTTTTGCAGCTGCAAGGTGAAAGATGGCAAAGAGGAGGGCAATTATGATCCAGACAAATGGCTGAAGAAGCAGGAGACCTGACAATTAGACTCACAGAGGTCTAGAGTCCTGTCACTGGAGAATATGAATGACTGATTTATACATACAATACCATGGCAAAGTACTCCCCCCAATTCTTTATATGTTCGCTAATTTGTTATATGTAAATGTTTCAGATCAGCAAACTAATTTTAATATAGTAGGCTAGGACTTTTACACTATAGTCCTAGCCTACTATAAATGCAAAATATATTGAACAAATGAACACTGCATAGCAAACATAAATTCTGAACAAATGCATTTAATTGCACATCAAAAATTATTTTGGAAAAACACACTTTTAGCATTCAACATTGATAAAAGACTTCACCAGGCAGGCATATGACAGCCGCTTTAAAAAAAACAAACAAATTATTTAAAAACTGAAAAGGTCTATTTGTTGTAGTATATAATAATATAATATTATAATAATATAATAGTAATATAATAAGTCCTAAAAAGAGTCTGTATTTAAATGTCTTCAACTTCTTGTGTCTAATTCAGTGTTACTTGAAATGAAGAACTTCAAGATAGGTACCTTAATAGCCAGGACCTTCCTTACATCTTAACTTAACAAAAAACAAATAAAGTATGACTGATGATATAACTGCTGAAGTCTGTAGTGCTGGAGCAGGATGTTCTACTGCTTTGTGGAGAATTTCCACCGGTTTCCACCTTGTGTATAGTATGAAGATACAAACAATAGATATATTAACCACTTAAACAGTTGTCTGTATGGATTCAGTTAAAGCTTATTAATACTGTATAAAGTTTAATAATAATGTAGTGCTTGTATTACATCAGTCAGAATATGCACCAACTAAAGTAAACAATTTTGTTAGATTGTGTGATCCAAGTGGTTATCTGCCATTATCCCAAGTATACACAAACAAAACAATATATGATTAAAATAACTTCAAAACAGAACATAACTTACCAACCGTATGACTCTCAAAACTGTTATCATTTCCACAATAAACATTTTATGAAATAAAACTTTATGAAATTCAAATAAAACACTTCACCTTTCACTTAAACAAATGCTGTGTGTTTAGAAACATTTGAATCCACACGTTCAACAGAATTTATCTGCTCATTTCAACAATAAAGCATTAATATTACAGCAACATCACCATTTCACACATGCTAAGCTGCGAGTGGATGCAAAAAATCTGAAAATAGCTTCCAGCTATAATTATAACTGAATAGGCTTTGAAACAGTTTCAAAAAATGCTGTGGTAGCTGAGTGAATCGGCTCGCTAACAGACATGGCTAGTGATCAGAAGCTTAATTCATTTTATTGAATCAAGTCTTACATTACCAAAGTTTGCCCGGGTGGTACAGACAGACTATAATAAAAAACAATCTGGATGTATCTGTCTTGTGAAGTTCATAGGTGCTCATACTGAACAGCCCTAATGAATTATTTGAATCAGAGATTCGATTCTATACAACAAACTTTGGCTAAAAACAGCAGTTCAAATTCAAACTAACACCACAGAGTTGTTCAGATTACTGATCCCACTACCTTAAGTTGCCTGTGACTGAGATGTAATTGTGTTAATATATTCACCTTTTGAAACCTCCTCGATAATATAAAATGGTGAAATGCTGCTTGTCAGGCTTCTCTGGCGCAAAAGCGTTGATGCACATGAGCAGTTAGTTCACTATTCCACTGCTGCTCACCAGTGAACACTTCACATCTGATACTGACTCTGAGGTAGCGTTAGAGAGCCGGTGCTGTTTAGTGGTGATACCCCAGTTTTCACTGAGTAAAGCTGAGCATGCAATGGACAAAGTGTGCAAGCAGCACAGCCAACATGGTTACAGGCCAGTTTCAGTGTGCAGCCAGAAGCAACCTGAGAGAGGGTTGGCAAGTGTAAGCCTATCAGGTATGGGAATAGCCAGTTCCCAGCATGGCTTGGGGCAGTATTGTTTTTTGACCTATGGCTTTGACCTGAATGTTAACTGAGTATCTAAATGTCTGTAAAATTAGATGTAGTTACTGTACAGATATTTGCTGTTGGTGAACACTGACTGAAGTGGCGATTGAATGCATTTGTTGTCAAATCAGTGCAAACATTTACACAGTTTGGTTCACATAATCTACCGATATTGTGAATTGTTTTGAAAAAAGTGTACATGGTATTGAGACAAGTATGAAAATAGCCTATAGTTGGTGAGAAACATGAGCTGACCAAGCAGATCATTATGTTTATATTTAATTACATGCACTGGACAAGTGAATGACAATGTCTGATCAGCAAATCCTATCCATGCTGTTCAGGCAGTAAAAGATTTCAGAATGGATTCAATGTGGATTTCCCCAAGGACATATTTTAATCAGAATGTACTACATTTTCCATTTCTGGTTAATGAATCATATGAATTATAGCAACATTACAAATGGCAAGTCTTTGCAGGCTATTAGTTTGTTTCTTTAGGGGTCTAATAGAAGACATGCTTCATTTGGGATCCAGTAGTGTCCCGCAGCAACACAAAATGGATTGCATTATTTCCAACAGCTGCCATTTTCAAACAATCTTATTGGAAACAAGCTAACATAATGCACAAGTTATTATTGCAGTTCTGGTATTTATTTCTGTTTTTACATATTTTCTTTGTGAATTTAGTTTCATTACAAATTACACATTGGCTCATTGTGCAGTATGATTAACTCAGTTTACAATTTTTCCCATTATACTTTATATATACAACCCCAATTCCAAAACAGTTGGGACATTGTGTAAAATGTAAATAAAAAACAGAATGGAATGATTTGCAAATCTCATAAGCCCATATTTTATTCATAATAGAACACAGAACATATATCAGATGTTGAAAGTGAGATATTTTACCATTTCATGAAAAATATTTGTTCATTTTCTATTACATGGCAGCAACACATCTCAAGAAAGTTGGGACAGTGCCATGTTTACCTTTGTGTAGCACACCTGATTCTTTGATCAACAGTCTGTAAATGTCTGGGAATTGAGGAGACCAGTTGCTGGACTTTGGGGGAAGAACATTTTCCCTTTCGTTTCTGATATAGGATTCTAGCTGCTCAACAGTCCTGGGTTTTCTTCAGATGTTCTATTGGCAAAAGGTCTGGACTCCAGACAGGCCAGTTCAGCACTCTGACTCTTCTACGGCACTGCCATGCTGTTGTGATGGGTGCAGTTCATGGTTGCTGAAATATGCAAGGCTTTCCCTGAAAGAGACATGTTCTAAAACCTCTATTTTCCTATATAACCTCTAGTGTTTTTGATGCCGTGCAGTCTGAGAGGGCCCAAAGATCATGAGCATCCAATATTGACCTTTGGATTTGCAAAGAGATTTCTTGAGATTCTCTGAATCTTTTGATGATATTATGTACTGTAGATGGTGGGATATTTGAAGTCTTTACACTTTTATGTTGAGGAACATTTTTCTGAGATTATTCCACACTTTTCATACACAGTTTTGTGCAGATTGATGAACCTCTGCTCATCTTTCCTTCCTCTCTAAAATGCTCTTTTTATACCCAGTCATGTTACTGACCTGTTGCCATTTAACCTACTTAGCTGGTAAATGCTCCTGCAGCTGTTTTTTTTTTTTTTATTAGTACCACTTACTTTTCCAGCCTTTTGTTGCCCCGTCCCAACTTTTTTGAGATGTGTTGCTGCCATCTAGTTCAAAATGAGCTAATAATTTTCATGAAATAGTAAAATGTCTCACTTTCAACATCTGATATGTGTTCTGTGTTCTATTGTGAATAAAATAAGGGTTTATGAGATCTGCAAATACTTCCATTCTGTTTTTATTTACATTTTACACAACGTCCCAACTGTTTTGGAATTGGGGTTGTATAATGATCACACATAACATTATGTCCACCTCCTTTTCTCTACACTCTACACTACACTTTCTGTCCAATTTCTCAGCTCCACTTACCATATAGCTGCACTTTGTAGTTCTACAATTACAGCCTGAAATTGACCAAGGAATTGACCAAGCACTTGGACTTGACCAAGATGGCGGCATGCATAGACGCAGTGGCTCACGGCTCTCCCTACTCGTGTATTATTTTGTGTTTTTTTGTGTGTTGTTTTGATACGTCGTCTACAAACCCTTACAAACATTACAGCCGTATGGATTTACTGAACATCAGTTTTCAACAGAAGATGACCATCTGTAGCGATTTTTATCACACTTACAACATTCCGGATGAGATAGCGAGACCAGCGGGATCTCTGTGGATTGTTATCGGGTCTGGCAAGCGACGTAGATGGCGTTGCGAAAGGAAGCAAAAACGGGGCTGCAGGGCTGGACTGCTGAATAAGCTAAGGAAACAGCCACTCAAACGACCGCTGCCAAGCCTCTATCTCTCAAATGGCAGGTCCATGGTATACAAAATGGACGTTTTATAATTACAACTAGCTGGTAATCGCTATGTTTGAGACTGCTGTATGATTATTATTACAGAGCCCTAATGCTTCAATGCAGCTAGCAGGCCTCATGCTACACAGATGGGACATCAACAGCGACTCCAGAAAGGACAGAGGCGGGGGGCTCTGCATCTACGTGCATGAAGGTTGGTGCAATAGTAGCATTGTACTGGACAGACACTGTTCTCCTGACTTAGAGTTCATGTCGGTGAGATGCAGACCATTTTACCTGCCCAGGGAGCTAACTGTAGTTATTATCATCACAGTCTACATTCCACCAGATGCTAATACAAAAATGGCTCTTACTCTGCTGCTGAATGCCATTAATAATCATCAGCGTGTCTATCCAAATGGCATTCACATCTGGGGGACTTTAACAAGGCAAATCTCAAAACTGTTTTACCAAAATTCTGCCAACACGTGAAATGCCCAACAAGAGGAGCAAACACTCTGGACCATGTATATCCCAACATCAAGCGTGTTTACAGAGCCATACCCCTCCCCCACTTGGGCCAGTCAGACCACCTCTCTCTGTTCCTCACCCTTGCATACACCCCTCATCCAACAAACAAAGCCCAAACGGATCACCATTAAGACCTGGCCTGATGACGTCCTCGCCAGTTTACAGGACTGCTTTCAACAAACAAATTGGGAAGTCTTCCATCATGAAGACCTGGCCAAATTCACAAACACTGTATTGTCTTACATCAGATACTGCATGGATAAGGTCACTGTTGAAAAATCAATCCAGGTATATGCAAACCAAAAACCATGGATGACTAACCAGGTCCGTAGGCTCCTCCAGGCCCGTGACGCAGCCTTCAGATCAGGCGACAGAGCACTATATAGTGCCACTCACACTGAACTGAGGAGAGGCATCAAAACTGCCAAAGCAGAGAACAAGAGGACAATAGAAGAGCAGCTCAACAACCCTCAATAGGTATGGCAAAGCATCCAGTCAATTACCAATTACAAAGGCTGTGCTGCGACACCCGGTGACACAGATGTGGCACTGGCGGAGAAACTGAACTGCTTTTATGCCCGCTTTGAGTCCCAGGCACCACTCTTAACTACAACACCTCCCCCCCCCACTACAACCCATTCCTGTTTCTGGCCCCCCCACACTCATTCTTGCAGCTGAGGATGTGAGACGGATGCTTCATGCCATGAACCCCAGGAAGGCTACAGGCCTGGATGGTGTACCAGGGAAGGTGCTTAAGCCATGTGCTGACCAGCTAGCTCAGGTCTTCACCAATATCTTCAACATGTCACTGGAGCAAGCCATCATCCCAGCCTGCTTGAAATCAGCCACCATCATCCCAGTCCACAAAAAATCACCCACAACCAGTCTCATTGACTTTCACCCAGTAGCACTCACCCCAGTCATCACCATGTGCTTTGTGAAACTGCTTCTGAAACACATCAGAGCCTGTCTCCCCCCTACTGCAGATCTGCATCAGTTTGCAGAACTAACAGATCCACAGAAGATGCAATAGCTACTGCTCTCCATTCAGCACTGAGTCATCTGGAGAAATAGGGGTGCTATGTCAGGATGCTCTTCATTGACTACAACTCCAACTTTTTGATCCCCAAGTTAGCCAATCTAGGGCTTCCACCATTAACCTGCTACTGGATCAAGGATTCTCTGATCAACCAACCCCAGCAGGTGAAACTGGGTCGTCACTTCTCCTCCGTCTGTATCCTCAGCACCAGCTCCCCCCAAGCCCACTTCTCTACTCACTCTACACATCTGACTGCAGTCCTGCCCACCCAGAGAACATCATTGTGAAATTTGCTGATGACACAACGGTGGCAGGACTGTTAACAGATGGCCTACAGAGACGAGGTCCTGAAACTTGGTGAGTGGAGTGCAGCTATCAACTTGGCACTGAATATCACCAAGGCTAAAGAACTCGTCCTGGACTTCCGGGGGAACAGTGCCACTCCTGCCCAACTGTACATCAATGGCGAGCGTGTGGAGCGAGTGGAATCATTTAAATTCCTTGGAGTACACATCTCTGCAGACCTTTCCTGGACAGTCAACACCACTGCACTGGTTAAGAAGGCCCAGCAGCGGCTATACTTCCTGAGGGTGCTCAGGAAGGAGCAACTACATACAAGCTTGCTGGTGACCTTCTACCGCTCCACCATAGAGAGCCTACTGACATATGCTGTGTCAGTGTGGCACTCTAGCTGCACAGAGGCTGACAGAAGGAGACTGCAGAGGGTGACCAATTCTGCAGAAAAAATCATTGGCTGCTCTCTGCCTTCCATATACTCTATTTACAACTCCCGCTGTCTCAGCAGGGCTAGGAACATTCTGAAGAACACTACTCACCCTGGCTTCCACCTCCTCAACCTGTTGCCTTCTGGTAGGCGCTACAGGTCCATACCGGCCAAAACGAACAGACTCAGGGACAGCTTTTTTCAAAAAGCCATTACGTTGCTAAAAGGGAACCTGCATTAACTGACATTTAGAGTGTCTCATCTATTTTGTCTGTTTTATAGGTCTGTCTGTGTACCTATATGTTTAGTTCTTGTCTTTGCACAGTAGCGTTTTTGCACAGTTGGTTCTATCCTTCCATTTTTTTTTTTGTTTACATTTTGCGCTGTGTGCACTTTTAAGGAGCAGCTTCCAATTTCTTTGTACTATGTATACTATGTTTTTTTAAGTATAATGACAATTATAGGCTTTCTATTTTATTCTATTCTACTCTATTCTGGAGTCCATCTGTTACTCTAAATACTATGTAGTCCCCTTTAACTCTGTTCTCTAATGGTCAGGACCCATTCTGGCAGCATTCTGGCAGCACTGATGAAGGATTAGAGGAGGACTAACACAAACAATAGTACTTGATTTGTGGTGGTCCTGTGGGGGTCTTGACCATTAGAGAACAGAGTAAAGGGGACTAACAAAGTATGTAGAGAAACAGATGGACTAGTCTGTAAATGTAGAACTACAAAGTACTCCAGGGGCTTTGGAAGTGGCCCTTACCAACACACAACACATGCAAGGATCCTGGGCTGGGGGCATAGGAAATGATGGCACTGGTGAGTCAGTGCTGTAAACCTAAGCCAGTGGGAAACGATACCAGGGTTCTTCGTCCCTTGTGTATGGAGCTAACCTTTGTCATGGACTATCCTCAGTTTGGATTTCTTGACTGCTATTGGGGCGAGTGACTGGCATCCTATCCTGAGTGAATTCCCACCTTGCATTCCTGGGATATGCTCCAGATAAAGTGTTTGTTAAAGATGAAAGTGTAATGTGACTTTCTTTTTGCAGGGCTGCTATTTTATTGCGATTAGGTATTCTTCTGCAAATTCAGAGATATTTTTCCTAGTGCATCATGAAATGGTACAAAAGATAAAGATCTTGTGTAATAATTAATATCTTGACTGAACACATGCACTTGACTGAAATGCCAGCGATGCCAATGTGAAATCTTGTCCAACAGAATCCAACAGATTCATTTGGAAAGGCTATCAGTATTTGGTTGTTTTGCGCCATTGGGTGCAGAGGTAGCTCAAAGCACCTCAGCAACCTGAGTAATCTCCACCAACAAACAACAAAAAATTGCAGATTTTATCACATACCACATACGTTTCAGAATACAAAGAATGCAAATACAAAATTCACATTTTTAGAGCCAATGAAGTTTGACAAAATCATAATTCCTCTCATCTGAATAATTCACCTATTGCAAATAATCCATCTTCAGCTGTATAAGTCATCATCGTCTGGGAGAGGCTTCACACCGCCGGGGCATCATCATCATCATCATCATAAATATCATTCTGTGCTCTTGTTTTTGGATCAAAGCAACCACTCACTGACTTGAATAGAAGTAGATTGCAGGCTGATTGCTTAAATAAAACATGAGGAATCTAATGAACGTATTCAAGATCTAGCAACATAACTCCCATGCACAGTAGAGAGCGTTGATTAAGCCTCGCCTATTTGGCATTTGGATAATGAACAAACACTGTAAAGGAATGGCAGCCAATAACTTTTCATCACGCAATGCCAATGAAATAAAACTGTTTTTAATTCGCCTTGCCTCAAAATCACTGAATAAGGACAGACTTTTGCAGTTTTGCAGAGCATGAACTTCCCTTAAACCTTTCATGCAAAGGCATTTCATGATATCTGTTGAAACATGTACATGTTTAACTCAAAAGAATCTCAGCATGGAGTTGGTTATGAGTTCAGTTGACCAAAATAGCATTAGTTTTCTTATGAGCAAGGTGTCTGCTACTATTTGCTGTCATCCCGTTATCTCACATTGTTTTGAAAAATGTCTGTGTGCTTTTTTTCCTCAGTACAAAATCTTAGAAGAATACCAGCTGTCATTCTCAGTGGTAGGTACAGCATGCAAGGGAGGGTGTGTGGTAAGCTTGCTGTCATTTTTAAAGTTCCTATTGTGTGCAGAGCTCAGGCTTAAGTTTCTTTGTCACCAAATCTCACTATTGAAGGGGCCCGCTGGATTGCAACAAGAGATATTTGATGGAAGATTGTTATCTTCAGTCTTCAGTTGGAATATTGTTAGCATTTTACAATAGAGAGAAATAAACAAATGGTATTAGTTACTACAGGCTGGACAATTCAGTATCTGAGATGCAGATTCAACAAGAAGGCAAATCGACAGGAAGAATGGGTGAAAATCACTATGAAACAGATTGCAAAGCTGTCAGAAACTTACCCCAAGAGACAGCAAAGCTATTAGCAGCAAAATGCTGTTCTACCAAGTCTGAAGGGGTTGAATATTTATATAAGCAGCATTTTTCAGCTTTAATTTTTGTTACTATATGCTACCATTTATTAGTTATCTAATATGAGTGGCCATTATGTTAATTTAACCAATGTAAGTATACTGTATCTAGTGTAAAGTATCAGTTGAAAATATAATGGTAAACAGCAGTCAGCAATTACACACATCCTATACAACCTACAAAATCACTGCTCTCCTTGATTACCTTAACAAAATATTCAGAATGCTTACTAAAGTCATACAATAAATTACTAAGTAATTATAAATTACTAAGTAAATCATTATGAAATTTAGCTATTGATAGTTTCCATGGTTATTGCTATTACTCCATTCCCTCAGGGTTTGCTAGTTAGAATATCAATACAACTAGCTTAGATATCAAAATAAGCAACATACCAGAACAACTGCATATACCTGTATAGTATTACACTCAAAATTAACCTCTGTGAATTTACTTCATGAAGTTACATCTTTTGAATATATGGCCCTGAAACTGGTTAGTTCCTGTAATATTTGTTAATTTATTATCCACTCAAATCTTCTTCACATTTTCTGTCTGAGGTCAGTGAATTACCTACTCTAGCCAGTCCTGTCAGTCCAGTTATGATTGTGCTTAGAGCTTTCAATATTCATGTTGCCACTGACTATTCAATATCAACTGATTTTTTTTGTCTGTGCTTAACTGTTACAACCGATCCAACATGTTAACTTTCCCACTCATTCATATGGGCACATCTATTCTACTAATCTGCGTGTCATCTGTGTTTCTGGCTTTTTTGTTGGTGTTTCTGGGCACAGCTTGTTGACCTACAGCTAACATAATATACTCTCACCCTTATTTTTAATTAAATCCTCTTGTAGTTATATCAAGGCTGTTGAATGGCTCCATTTCTGATATACTTGCCCAGCTAGCCTCTCTAAAGACTAGACTGACTTCCTCTGATCATTCCTCCCCATGGTTTTCCACTGAACTCCATGCATTAAAAATCACAGGCAGATGTTTAGAGCATTGTTACAAGAATGCTGGCCTCACAGTTCATACATAGCATACTCAGATCACATGCTTAGATATAGAATTGCTTTAAATGCTGCCCATTCATACTACATTTAATCTGTCATTAATGGCAGATGAAATAAGCCCCAAATACTTTTCTTTATTATTCTCTAACTTTTCTCTAAACTGCTTCACCCTCCCTCTGCTACCTTTCCCTAGCCAATATCTTTTATAGGTTTTTCACAGACAAAAAAAAAGTTTTTTTAAAACCTCACAAAATTTTCTCCCAAGTCCCTCACCCCCTGTCTATAGTAACATTACTCTTAACCCCGCTGCCAAACCCCTTTCTTTTTTCTCTCCTATTGTATCTGCTCTCATCACTCAATCACATCACTTAATCACTAAGTCAAATGTATCTACATGTCAGCTTGATCCTGCCCCCACCTAACTTCTTAAGAAGTGTTTCTCAGTTATCTCTGGCCCTATCTGTCATTTTATTAACACATCTCTTGCTTGAGGTTATGTTTCTACTACTCTTAAAACATCTGCAATCACTCCCATTCTCAAGAAACCTGGCCTGGACACCCTGGAAAACTATGATCCAATTTCTAACCTCCAAGTTGTTGGAAAGGGTCATAGCATCCCAATTGAAGTTTTTTTTTTATAAACAATAATCTTTTTTTGAACAATTCCAAACTGGCTTTCATATATTGCATAGCACTGAGACAGCCCTCTTATGGGTTTTTACTGATCTTCTCCTTTACTGATTCCGGTGACCATAGTATTCAGCTACTTCCAGACCTAAGTGCTGCATTTGACACTGTTACTCATGAAATACTTATACACTGCCTTTCCACCGTTGGTGTTAGTGACACTGCCCTTGCCTGTTTCACATCCTATATCCTATACTCTGCTATTAGTGCTATTAAACAAGGTGTACCCCAGGTATCAGTCCTTGGCCCTCTACTTTTCATAATTTATATGCTACCCTTCGGTAAGATTATGCCCTATAATGGACTTCATTTTTACTGTTATGCTGATGATATTCTCATATATGTAAGCACCAAAACTACCATTAACCTACCACCCTCTGCCTTAATATCTTGCATTCAAAACCATAACCAATGGATGATGAGTAACTAAAACTAAATTATTCCAAATGCCATAAATGTAAACATGAATAAAACTGAAGTTTTACTCATTGTCTGTGATTTCAAATTCCCCTGGCTTAACACTTAACCTTGACAGTGTGAGTGTAAAACCATCACCAATAGTCCATAGTCTAAGTAAACTTTCTTTTTCTCCCCTTTCTTTTAAACCTCATGCTAAATGGACTGCATATAAAAAAGAAATACTGTAATTGTTTGTAGCTGATTGTAATTAAAGCAGGCATTTAAATTGGGGACAGTTAACCCAGTCACTGCTCTGATCCTGGCTGTGGTTTTCTGACAGATGAGCACTGCAGACAGGTGGGGCATAATGACACTGGTATATTTTGACAAGATGGAGTAGAAAATACGATTCTTAAAAGCACATAGGACTGGAGACATCCTCCCTATACATGCTAGAAGAAAACTGACATGAGAAAATAAGATATGCAACAAAGCATTCCACATTATAAAGCAGTGGCCAACATCTATAATGGACCTATCCATTGCATTGCAGTGTTGGACTGTTGAGAGATAATGTAATTGCTACTAATGTTTTATTTAAACTTAAAATTTATTAAGTTAAAATGTTATTAAAAGTATTTAAACTTAAGTTTAAAGGATTATTCAAAGGATTAATGATTAATATTAAGCATTCAATAATGCAATAATTCTTCTTCATTGATCATATGAATTCTTCCACAAGACATTTTAACACGTCAAGATTTCGTTATGGAATCATCATTGCACACAAATAAAGAGTCCCATGATGTACTTGTCTGTAAAAGCCAAATCCTGTCTGCCTTCTGCAATAGATACTTTAACTCTCATATATTGATTCTGTAGTTAATCTTTCATTAAAAAACAATCAAAAAACAAAAAAAAAACAATAGTAAACCATTATAAATGACTATTATTTATTTTACACTATTATATATTATGTTAGATTGCATTACTTTACATGCATTTTAGATTTGAATCAATACATTTTAAAGGCAAGCCTTTATTAGTATTTGTTTCTTTTTCACCATGGAATTTAAGTGGTGCTCAGTAACATTAGCCAACGACCTTGGCAGCTCATTAGCAATAAGCTGACAACCAGTTTCAGCAAACGAGCAAAATAATAAGGGTACAGTCTCAATTAATTGCAACCTGCTGCTAGTTAGACGTATCATGTAGACTCACTATCCTCCAGGTGGTCACAAAGTGTTGACAAGATGTCTCTCATGAATAATAGTACAAATAGCACAGCACTGACATAATTATCCTTATTATCTTTGTCTTTTAGACATTTTGTTTCTGGAACAGTAAAATAATGTGAATAATTTCATATTTGTTTTTTGGGGAGGAAAACTGAATAACCTCAAAATGATCAACATGGGACTTCAGTATCACCAACAATGATATAATAAGTGCATATTACATCCTTCTCTAATTATTTTATTACTTTTTCTTACTGGAACCTAGCATATGATTTATCAGTTACTAAAGGTGAACCATTATTGCTAATCAGAGACTAAATCAATAAAGGTAGATCAATATTATAATAACAGGAATATTATCCTATCTGTCATTATCTGTGTTAATGTTGCTTATGTGCAAACATATAGTATGTCTATACTCCACTGCGGGTGGGGGCTGGGGATGATAATTGTCAAACAGCTTCCTGGTAATGCTTATTTGTAATGGACACTGCAAATTCTGTTGAACACTGCTAAATTAGTCTGCACTCATCCTGAGAACATAGAGTATGCTCACAAAAGGGTGCTGACTTTGCTTGCCTTGCAGGGTACTTATTTAAAGAGATTTTGATTCACTTTTGGATCTTAGTAAGGTCAAGGAGCTCCAGCTGTACAGGAGTTAGGACATCATGGCTGCATAAGCTGGCCTATGTGTTCCCGAGAAAAGTTTTGTGCCAATAAGGTTTCTTGCCCAATAATACATTAAGGATCTTGTAAAAAGCATTCATGCTGGAACAGGTTGCCATTTCTCCTGTCCAAACCAGTATACAGCACACAGCAAATAGCTTAGTTCCTGACAGTTTTGCCACATATTTCAACACTATATAACAAGATTTAAGGTAGAGATCCTTTTAATAATTTTGGTTGGCTGCAGGCCAAGTTTTTTGCTCTGTTGCTATTTTTGTGGAGGTAAAAAAGGGTGTGATATTTAAAATCAACTGAGGAGCATGGTGGCCTCACAGCAAAAATGTTCGAGGTTCAATCCCAGGCGGAGCAGCCCGTGTCCTTTCTGTGTAGAGTCTGCATGTCCTCCCCATGTCTGCTTGGTTTTATTCTTGGTACTCTGGCTTCTTGTCACAGTCCAAACACATGTAAGCTTGGTGAATTGGAGATATAAATTTGCCCATTACTGAACTTTGAACTTGTACTTATGAAACGTGTATCAATGTAACCTTGTTCCTGTCATGAATAGCCACACAAAAAGTGGGACCTTTAAGTGTGCAATTTTGCAAAGTGGCTTAAGATGCACGCAGTCTTAAATGTAATACAGTCAGTCCTATGTGAAAAAACATGGACGTTGAAAAAAGAATCAGTGTGTGTAGGAAGTTTGAAAATTTGAACATAACTTTTGCTCAATCTTTGTTTTTTGTTTTTCATCCCATTCCATGTAAAGTCCCAGAAGATCAGTATCTTTTCAGACCAGCCCTGCTGGTACCAACAACCATGCCATGATCAAAGTGACAGAGATCAAACTTTTTCTTCACTCTGATGTGAACATTACCTGAATCTATTGACTTGACCTGATTGGATAAGTGCATAACAGCCATTCATATTAAAGTGGATGGTAAGTGTAATTCTTCTGTAGACACAATTTGTATTTATTATAGCATGAAAAATTGCAGAGAGAAAATACATAGTGCCATAGTGCACAGCAAATGAACTTGCATGACCGATTAACTTGCTGCCAATTCTTTCTATATTCACCATTAATCTACAAGTTTTCTCTTTTATGAATTCTGATCTTAACATGAGTTTGATATTTGCATATTGCATGGTTTTAAAACATTGTGGAGATTCATTACAGGCTTACAAAAACATACTCAAGAACTTTTGCAAGAATCCTGTTTCTGGATTTCAGCTCGGCATTCAATACAATAAAGTCAGGACAGTTACACAGCAAACTGGACAATATTAGCATGACAGCCTCTACCTGCCAGTGGATCACCAGCTTCCTCACTGACAGGAAACAACATGTGAGGCTGAGAAAGATCACTGCATGGGGTTGATTTCTTTGAGATGAGTGAGAAACAGCCCCTCAAAGCATTTCATGACTACAGAGGTCAGAGCTACTGGTTTGTAGTTGTTCATCACCCAGTGATGGTTGTTCTTTTGGAGATGGGTATTATCATAGAGTGTTTGAAGCAGGAAGGGACAATACACAGCTCCAGTGATCTGTTAAATATCTTGAAGACATGTACAAGCTGGTCTGTGCAGGTCCTCAGGCAGGAAGGAAAAATTCCATCAGGACCCGTTGCCTTCTTCAATTTCATTTTTTTTAAATAGTAGGTGAACGTTGTCCTCACAGATCTTCAGGGCTGGCTGAATGGGTGGCTGACTGAGTGTGAATAGCTGCTGGATGGGTGCAAGGTGTTAAGCTTCTCGAACCTACGATAGAAACTGTTAAGCTAGCTCATCATCTAGCTGACGATCTCCCATTGTCTGGGGAACATTTTTTTTTTTGTATCTGGTGATGTTCTGCAGGCACCTTCAAATGGTTGATGGCTCATTTGTGGACATCATACTGCTCAACTTGCTTGGAATAGGTCTTTTTTGCAGCCTTGATTTCCTTCTTCAGGGTTTTCCTTGCCTGATTGCAATGTGCCCAGTCCCCACTTCTATATGCTGTCTCATTGGACTGGTGCAGCTGCTTAATTTGCATTAAACCAGGGCTTGTCTTTATTATATTTAACTCAAGTCCTGGTGGGAACACAGATGTCTCACAAAATCTGATGTAAGATGTCACTGTCTGTATATTCATCCAGACTGCTTGTAGTGCTGTCAAATACACACCAGTCTGTTAATTCCATGCAGTCCTGAAGCCTTTCTTTAGCCTCTTCACTCTGCTTAGTAGTAGTTACTCCACACAGTAGTGACTACAGGTTTGGCACACTTGAGGTTCTGCCTGTAGGTTGGGAGAAGATTAACTAAACAGTGATCAGAAAGGGGGCGACACAGTGGCTCGGTGGGTAGCACCATCGCCTCACAGCAAGAAGGTCCCGGGTTCGATCCCCGGGTGGGGCG
>JAOVYV010000045.1:17935118-17955066 GCA_025674545.1 Hassar affinis | reverse complement strand
CCGGCTAGGCACCGGCTCCCCCCGTGACCCTGAAAAGGAATAAGCGGCCAAGAAGATGAATGAATGAATGAATGAATAATAATAAAAAGATTCCCTTTAAGGTCTAATAGTCAAACAGAGTATGTGGAGTACTATCTAGAGTATGAAGACTTAACATATCTTTCAGAAATGTAGTTGAGTGTCATTTGAATTTTTTGAGATTCTTTTGCTCACTACCTTGGTGTACATAACCACTTCATGCAAATATAATAAGTAAATTGTTTCAGATTATCATTAATTGTTGTACTAACCCTATTCGACAAATAGATCAAATTATACATGAATGTGCACATTATTTGTAAAGGTTAGAGTTGAAGAATTCAAGTGGCCTGAAGAATTCAACACCTTTAGGATGAACTCGCCAGGCCTCCTCACTCGCTGTCAGTGCCTGACATCACTAATGTTGTTGTGGCTCAATGGGCAAATCCCCACAGCAATGCTCCAAAATCTAGTGGAATGTCTTACATGAAGAGTGGAGGTTATTATAACAGCAAATATGAAAGAAATCTGGAATATGATGTGCAATATTCGTGTGATGTTCAGATGTCCACAAACTACACATTCTATAAAACTGAATGCCTTTTTCTATAAAATACTTCTTTCAAGTTGTGTTTTCAAATTGCGAATTGTGTTTTGATGATTGTGATGGAGAGTACTGTACAAAATCTCATAAAGATGTTCAACTGGGTTGAGATCTGTTTACTGTGAAAATAACTAAGTAAGAAAACCATGCAAAGTTTTTAAACTCATGAAACCATCCAGTGATGGTGCTCTTGTTTTTTCTATAACCTAATACTTTGTCTCTTTTTACTGTTCATAATTAATAGGTAAACAGAACCACAGGTATGGCAGTATTAACAGGAAGTGGCTATCACTGCATGTGCATTATTCATCAATGTCTCAGATGAGATAAGGTGATTTGGCACCTCTGGGTGGAGTAATGGCTAAGCAGTGACATTCTCAGTTATGACTTGTCTGACACAGTAGATCCTAGTTGACCTTAGTAGATCCTAGTTGACCTTAGTATCACTGAAAATGGAAACACAATTTTTATCATTGACTGATAAAACCTTAACTTATCTGAACACATAAAGAATGATTCACTGCACTGCCTATGCATTATATGAAGTCCAACTCTAATGTATTTGCTTAGTTCAGAATTTCCTCTAGCTGATGGCAAAATATAAGGGGACATGACTTACACTTTAAATTAAACACTGTGTGTCTCTAGATTTTTCTCATGTCACATAAGTATTTAAAATTTTGCTTTTTTAAAAAAGATGATCAATATAATACATGAATCAAAATGTTCAGCTAAAACAAACCTGGCTTGCCTGCTTGTTTGATTACTTGAAGTAAACCATTCTGTCCAAAAAATGCATCTGTTTCTTATCATTACTGTGAGTTCTTTAATGGCCAACATATTATATATGGTCATCTGCGCTTCCCTTTGAGCTACTTTCATAAGTGTTCAATGAAAGGGTGGTTTAGAGTTGCTCTGTGTGTTTGGTACATGTTCATCAGGTCACCATCAATGTCTTGATGCATGCTCAATAATCCAGGTAAGTATTTCCCAGAAAGTTGCATCAGTTCATCTGGACATAAGGTTTAGTGTGGCGATACATTTCATAACTCATTCAAGTAACTTCTTCTGTCTAAGCTTCTTGTAAACAACCCATTTGCATAACAACCAAAGCCAGTACCATTGCATAATAATGGAACTCTAGATCAGTTTCAAATGCAAACCATGACAATTAATTACAATAGCTTGTTCTATTCACACAGGCTTGGGGAAGTGCTGGAGCCACAGCATTGTAAGATGGTGAAAGATGTACTCTCAGGCCCCTTCCTCTGTTCAGGGATGTCAAGTGAGAAGAAAATATGCACCTCAGTTGTCATCGGGTGCCCTTGCACAAATGGGCAACAAGTAGGCCACTTTTTCCTGCCCCTCTTTTTTGGTTGCCAAGGCAAACCATAAATAGGGCAGCTCAGTCACAGAGGGGTTTAAGAGTGGGTGTCACTGACTTCAGCTGCAAGCGGGTACATTTCATGTGTCAGTATTATGCAAGAGATTCCAGCTCAATCAATTCTGCAATCATGTTGCTGTCAAAAATATTTCTAAAATACAAAAAATGCCCTAAAAATGATAGTTTTCATGTCTCACATTTTTCCAAAGTCTTACGGGGGGATGAGGGACATCGGACGCAAATGCAGGGAAAGGCTGGGCTGTTATCTCTCAGCCCAGCCAATAGAGGGAGAGGAAAGGAAAATAATAAGGAAGAGTGGAGTTAAAATAAATATATTTTTTTAAATATTTTTTTCCTTAAATAGAATAAATGGGGTGACACGGTGGCTCGGTGGGTAGCACCGTCGCCTCACAGCAAGAAGGCCCCAGGTTCAATCCCCGGGTGGGGTGGTCTGGGTCCTTTCTGTGTGGAGTCTGCATGTCCACCCCATGCCTGCATGGGTTTACTCCGGGTACTCTGGTTTCCTCCCACAGACAGTTATAAATCATTCTCAAACCTGTCAATGTCAGGTCAAGCGATCCAAGCCCTAACAAATTACCTTGGGCCAAAGCCCTACCTCATGGTCATGCTCCAACAAAAGTGCAACAAGAGGCACCGCTGAAGGACCCTTTTAAATAGGCTGGTGAGCAGGTGTCTCTTGTCAAGCCTTAATTAGCCCTAAGCTTGCTGGGAGCTAAAGTCCTCCCAACATGAGTGCCACGCCGCTGCGGCCCCCAAGTGTTAGGCCGTGGTACAGCAAGCCCCTTAAACAAAGCACTATTTAAGACTGAAATGAAGATATCATTCATATGACCTGCATCATCTCCAGAACTATTGAATTGAATTATTCCTTGATTAATCTGCCTTACTAAACCTCCTGTATCTCAGCTATAAATTTAAACTAGTATTCACAAGGTGACAAATATTGGTATAATTTCAAAAAAGTTCCAGCACCTCTGATCTTACAAAAAGGTTATTTTTAGCTCTGTACATTAATTTAAATTGTATACCTTGAGTTACCAGTTTAATAGTTATAAGACAGGTGTAATTAACTAGAAATTCAGTGCATATTTGTTTTGGTAGGGCTTCAAATGATGGCAAGAAATATCTGTATTTAAATAAGTGGTAATGTGATCCAGGATTGAACAGAGAGTTGGTTGGTAGATGTCAATGAATCTGCTTATCTGTGTACAGAGAGCTTGACAGCACAAACCCACCTGTAGATCAGTGATATTGAAGTACCAGACAAAGGGCTTGAAGTTCAGTCACCAATTGCTGATTCACTGATATCAATAGTCTTACCTAAACAACTGCATCAACATTGAGAAAGTGAAGCAAAGACCATTGAAAACAGAGTCTCTATCATTTGTTAGTTTCATTTGAAGTGTTTGTGGTTTCAGTAACTTTAGAAATAAATATCACCAAATATTTGGGTTTATTATAAAGAAAGAAAAATATTGTACTGCTTGGTGTTACTGTTACCATATAGGAAAAACACTCAGGATGTTTAATATGTCATTAAATGACCCTTTTTTTGGGTGCAGCTCCCTGACCAACAGCATTTATTGTAATTGGGTTTTTTTGTGGTGGTAAAAGCATTAGCAACATGCTCCTGGTGAGGCACGATAAGCTACATGAACACACATCCTGCTATTTTGTTATCACTGTGACTTGCTCAGAACGCCCCATCCCAATTCTACGCTTGACACGCTCAGTGCCATGTTATTAGTATGCTAAAAACAAGCCATTTTTCAAGGACTAGATATGCATGGAAAAAGGATAAAACAATAATTGACTTTTTTGTTGTTTGGTTAAAAGGCCTTTTCAGAATATCTGACCCTGACTGATAGGCCAGGACTTCTCACATTGATATGAGCATCAATCTGACATCTCGGGTATAATTGGGAGGTTGAGGCTGAACTGACTGTGTGTGATGTTCCCATATGTTCAGCTTTTAGAAACAGATCCTCACTCAGCACAGTCATACTCCAATTTTATTGAAGTTTTAGATTTTCCTCCTTATCTGAGGCACCAAACATTCCATCCAATATTCTGCCAACCTTGGTTTAATAAAAATGTTTGACACAAATGTCAAGAGTTATAAACTAATTGTTTATAACTGAAAATAAAGTAATTGTTTGTGCTAAACTCCCATTCCTAACCATAATTTTAATTAAAATCAATCCTTGAAAATTTCATCAACAATGACCACAAACAAGAATTGCTCCTGACCGAAAATCCTTCAATGTTGCTGAGGATGGCCCCACATGGACAGTCTAAAAATTAAAATGCTAAAGAGATTTAGAATGTTGGATGTAAATAGGTAAGATGATGGCTTTGACCAGTCATTAAACATGTCTCTGCTGAACTGCAAGAGGTGCTGTGTTATGTGTCAGTGTATGGGTTCCTGGAATGTTACTTACATTCCATCCAAAAATCTGTCATCCTTGATTTAATAAGAATGTTTGACAAAAAGTGGACAAAAACTCATAGGCCCAAAACTCATTCATTCATTCATTTTCTTGACTGCTTATTCCTTTTCAGGGTCACGGGAGAGCTGGTGCCTAGCTGGCAGCATAGGGCACAAGGCAGGAACAACCCTAGACAGGGTTTAGAGACACCCATCAAGCTAACGTGCATGTCTTTGGACTGTGGGAGGAAACCGGAGTACCTGGAGTAAACCCACGCAGAGGACATGCAGACTCCACACAGAAAGGACCTAGACCACCCCACCTGGGGAAAAAACCCAGTACTTTCTTGCTGTGAGGTGACAGCCACCATGTCGCCCTCATGCCCAATACTTTCATTGCTAAATGAATTTCATTCAGTTTTCTTGATTTTTATATAATGGTTTTACTATTTATTTGTTATTTATTCAGTCATATATTTTGTAAGACTTAAAATGTTTTTTGTTTTGTTTTTTTTTTCCGAAAAAAGATATTATTATAAACTTCAGTTTTCAGTGGCAGCTAATGCTAGCCAACTGCCTAACAGAAGAGGATTTTTAAGCCATAACGTGCATACATTTTATTTAAGTATGAAATAATACATAAAACAAACTGTAAGTCAATTTGAAAATCTCAGCCCTTTGTGATAAATTTACAAGTAAACTTGGTAGTTAATTTAATTTGCCAGTAAAGCTGCATAGACTTTCATTCTATAATGAATTCAAATCATCATTGCTGAGTCAGGGAAAAAAAAAATTCTTTATAATATGATGTTTGTAAGCTGCTGTTAGAGGCCTGACAATCCTGTAATTGTAGTTAACAGCACTGTGTCAGAGGTGTTATTAAAAGGGCATTTGTATGCACACCTCATACAGCAGCTCAGATACCAAAAAAACTCTACAAGCAGGCCAGCATTAAGTGGCCGGCCAGCAAAAGCAACGCTACAGTAAATAAGCACTCACTGCACTTCACTAAATATTTTAGCACACACCACCATATTTAATGCTAATTGTTTGTGCTAAACTCTCATACCTAACCATATAACCATATTTTTTATTAAAATCACTAGTTGAAAATTTCATTAACAGTGACCACAAGGAAGATTTGCTCCTGACTGAAAATCACTCACTTCTGCTGAGGATGGCCCACCATGGACAGCTTAAAGATCACCATGCCCCAGAAATTTAACATGCTAAAAGTAAATCGGTATGATGATGGTGTTGACCAGCCATTAAACTGTCTGTGCTGAACTGCAAGAGGTGCTTGTGTGTGTGTGTGTGTGTGTGTGTGTGTGTGTGTGTGTGTGTGTGTCTGTGTCTGTGTCTGTGTGCTGGAGTGAAAGCACCTTTCGTTCCCTGTTATCCACCATTGCACATCGTGTTACTTACAGCCGTGAGATTAATCCATGTGGTGAACAACAGTGCAGCAAAACCCAACATACAAAATGTTTTTTAGCAAAGTTGTTTGCAGCAGCATTTCTCTATTAGAGAGAGTGAAATTCCAAGATCTTTTATCTTGTTGTTTATCTTGTTTGTTTTAAATTTTTTTTATGTTTTTCACTTTTTTTCTAACAAAATGTAAATGGGCTCATGAAATCTGTTTTTTGAAAATGGGAATATTTCCAACACATACTAAGTATTATTTAGTTATTATTTAGTATTTTGCTACTAAAATAGTTATTAATAATTAATTTTAAGGGAATTACTAAGCACTAAGCTTTTTTTAAATGCACTTGACACAGCAGAATACTATTATAAATATAAATAAATAGCTATATATAGATAAATATCTGGCCATATGACTTAAGAAGAAAATCACAATATTGCACTTTGTCAGCTATGAACTCTTAAATCTCCTTGTCTTTTCAAATTTTTGTAGAAATCAGCACAGGGGAAAAAACTGACTCATTACCATAGCAATAAGCTTAGATAATAATGTAAAAAAAAAAAAGCCTTAGCATCATGCACTGTAAATAAACAAATGCAGTAATGATACTCTAGTGGTATTCTTGTTTTTGTTATTTCCCAATTCAACATTGATTTCTTTTTCTAAAGCCAAACAAGCACACACACACACACACAAAGACAAGTAACTTTAAGGTTATTGAAGGCACAATGATCAATAACTTTCCCGTAAGTCCTTAATCTTCATAATGAGCCTCGTTGCCCCAATTAATCATGGCCCTGAGAAAAACGAACAGACCTTTTAAAACTGCACCAGAATAAAGACCCATGGACCTCCTTGACCAACCTACTTGACCCTCTTTTCTAGTCTGCACACGTGTCCTAAATGAATTTAAATTGAAATGACTGCATGGTATTCAGATCCTCAGAAGAATGCAATATTCATCAGAACATTCCTACAAGCAAATATTAATATAAATCAACTTATATAAAATGATCAGTATTTCCTTTCTTGTTTGACAACAGCATTAGAGTTAATAAGAATATATGTACTTTAAGTAGAAAAGCAGATGTTTCATGTTATTTTCATGTGTGTATAAAAGCATACAGGACTATGCAAATTAAGCAGGTCTTAGGCACATGCAAGGAAATTCTGTAAAGCAAAGATACCTTAAAAATAATAAAATTAAATGTTTCTGCATAAAAAATACTATAAAAAGCAGTAAAAAATTATAAACAGAACAAAGTCAATATTTGGTATGACAACCCATTGCTTTAAAATATCAGTAGTCAAAGCTATAATTTGTGCAATTTTATGTAGAAATTGGCTGGAAATGTTCACTGATCCTCTTGATTCCATGACTGAGTAGCCAGTATCCAGCATATTGCACCTTCTGATCAAGTTTGGTTATTTGTATTTTTGCCTTCATTGAGAATGCAACACATAAGAAGTGTTATTCAGTATGCAAGAGAAGTATGTTTTTGTTTTTTTATTTTTTATAATTAGCAAAGCCAGAAACCAACTTTAGGTTTTGTCAATACAGCTTTAAGAACTTAGCTCTGTTGTACATGTTTCCCTAAAGTATATCACTGCATGAATTCAGAATAATTGTGTTTTAGGATGTTTTTAAATCATGAAGAAATGAATGTGTCAGTTAAGATTAGCAATCCACAAGGCAATTATTGGATGCTTAGGAATCAGTCACTAGTACACCTTACTAACCTAACTAACCTTTATAAGCATTCTTAACTGATGGGCTAGGGTGTAGGAAAGAAATGCAAAAAGCACAAGACCTATTGTGAGAAACATTATTTCTGTATTTGAAAAACTATTGATTCTGTCTTTGGCCTAATAGAGGGCTATGACCACTCTTGAGGTGAAGCTGTTACAGGGAGGGAGACATGTGGCCTATGGAGAAAGTTAATGTGTATCCTTCTCCATTTGTCAGTGCTAGCATTAGCCACCTGGCAGAGGGTGGGGGTGAAGTGTGCACTTATGCTTTCAGACTACATACAAGAGGAGAGAACATAGAAACGTTGTTATTAATCAGAAACACCACCCTCATGATGAAAAACTGCCCTGTGATATAGGGATATAACCAAATACAGATGCATTATTGCATTATATTTGTTTGTTCATTTGTTTATTTTTTATGCCTCCCTCACTAGGTGGTAGAGGCAGTATGCTTTTAGGTTGTCTGTGGGTCCATTCTGCCCATCTGGGATGTTCACTAGCACAATATGTATTTGTAGGATTTATATTGGATTATCATTGTAACCAGACAATTTTTTCCAGAACGAAATTGTGGAATTGTTCCAAACAGGATCAAGACCACAACAAAGTTAAATGTTTTTCTTTAACAGCCTCTTCCCTATGTAAAGTATATGTTAAGAGTAAAAAGGTATACAAATTAGTAACATGAATAACTCGACTTTTGGGGGTGATGGCTCACATTACAATAATGATATGAATAGTGGATAGAAAGGTAGTTCTGTTAGGAAGACATTTAGGCCTCTTACTTCCAGAATAGACAGGATTTTTTGGATCAGAAAATAAGAAGTGACTAGGCACTCTGTTCCATTTTTTGTAGTTTCTGTAGTAGCAATATGGGTCTTGAACCTTTATGGGAGAGACACTTCTGTTTGGTGGTGGTCAATAATCTGTAAGTGACTCTGCTTTTAGATATTATACCTTGGCACATCCCACAAATAATCTTGGTTTCATGGGCAGCACAACTCCATCAATCCACTTTGGCTGAGTACCTTAGGTGTATGAATCATTATTAGTAACTCTGGTATTGGCCCATTTAGGGTCTTCAAGTGTGAAATGGAGATATCTAGCATTTCAGTATGTCCAACAGTAGTGTTGGGTAGCACATTTGGGGAAATTGATTAAATATTACCAAACTGACTCAATTTATGCAAGTCAACAGGGTTAAGAGTTTTCAACTTTAATGAAAATGTGAAGAAAGAAGGAGGTGTGATCTAGTGCTTCCAGTGATTGTGTGCCAAGGACCTACTAGGAAATAGCAGCAGGTGGCACTATGTTTTACCGGGCTTCTGGAAATGGTATTTGAGCCAGCCAAAATACATGAGCCATACACTTATATCTTTGTTAATGATCCAAGTTATCACTATTATTTCTCCCATTGCTTCTATAATGTTGCATGCAGGATTTCAGTACCCACTGAGCCTGCAGCTATGGGCCTTATCTCCTTAATCTGGGGGTGTCCAATCTTATCCCGAAAGAGACAGTGTGGGTGCGGGTACTCCTTCAAGTCAATCATGGCTTCCAGTTAATCAATGGATCTAATCAATGGATCTTGACTTTCAGTAGTGTGTGGCTTCTGTTTGGTTGGAAAGAAAACCTGCACCCACACTGGCCCTTCTTGGATAAGATTGGACACCACTACCTTAATAGCAAGATGCAACTGTGCCAACATTTACCATAGTCTCAGATGCCTTGCAAACCATCATTTTATTATATTATTTCTAACAGCATTTCCATGGGCTGAAAGTGGCCTACCTGTAAACATATGGTCTCATTAAGGCTGAGTTATGCCAGTATTCTGGCAGAAAGATTTGGATGAGTTACCTGTTGTCATTCCACTGTGATACATGAGTCACAAGAAGTGGTAAGTGTGGTCAATCATCAGACCATTACTCGGTCAGGATGAGCTTCACTTGTTTTCATATGAATATAGTGTAAACTATTTGTGACAGTTTGTTTGTCTACTGATTGTCACAGCTTTTTTTTGACAATTTCTGAAATACTACACCTTGGTTAAAATCCCTATTTAATTAAAATACTTGTTTTTAGTATTGTCATAAATCACACTGGAAGTAGAACAAGATGCAGTTGTAGAGTTTATTAAAAGACAGACGAAAGGCAGACAAATCCAAGTATGAACAAAAATCAAATACATTTTCAGGCAATGGGGGCTGTGCGTTGGAGGTAGTCCCAACCAAGTTGGTAGGCTGCAATATGTTCTGGGAAGTGTAGTCCAGCTCAGACTGAACAGAATGGTTATATTAAAGCTCTCAAGCTTGCAACTAAGTCTCGAGATGTGAGCTTGAAACACCTGTCAATAGGACATGTTCTAGAAACACAAAATCTAATTTTGATAAAGACAAAGTTATTCTATATTTAATGCTTGGCAATACACACTATAAGGCCAAAAGTTTGTGGACACCTGACCATTGCACCTATATGTGCTTTTGTAACATCCTATTCCAAATGTAGTCCTCCATTTACTGTTATAATAACCTCCACAGTTCTTAGAAGGTTTTTCTTTAGATTTTGGAGCATGTCAGTGGGGAATTTCCCATTCAGCCACAATAACATTAGTGAGGTCAGGCACAGAGGTCCAGTGAGGAGGCCAGGGACACAGTTCATCCCAAAAGTGTTCAGTGGATTCCAGGACAAGATAAGACAAAACATATCTTCATGGTCCACATTTTGTGCACAGGGACATTGTCATTCTAAAACAGGTTTGGACTCCTTAGTTCCACTGAAAGGAAACCATAATGCTACAGCATAAGAGACATCTTATATAATTGTGAGCTTCCAAAATTGTGGTAGGCCCATGTCTGGTGTGTGATGGCCAGGTCCCCTTTTGGTATGATGGTCAGGTGTCCTTTTTTCAAATGTTTAGTTTAGCAAGCTTTGTGAATACATTAGCTCTGTGTTTGGACTATATTTTTTAGTGCTACTGACATTTTATTTCAGCTTTTACTTCCTTCTCTATGCATATGTGACTATTGAAATCACATGAATTATTATAAGCTAGCCAACAACTGCACAAAAATGGCAGGTGACAAGTGAAATGCCAACTCCTCGTACTAAATAAAATGTCCATGCCTAAACAGAGTGTGCTTCAACCTTATAGCCTTTGTATATCTAAACCTTATAAATAAATCAATAAATCAATAAATGAACAAAATGTTATGACATATTATTGTTGACACAATTCTTTCTCAATGTCTGATATGAATTCCTGATGCCTTGTGCAGACTATTCTCCTTTGTTTATCTTAACATGCAACAATTTGCTCAAGGGGTTAGTATTTATAAGCCCCACTCTGTGTCTGCCATCAAATCATCACACTGTCAAAAAGCAGCTTTTGTAGACTAAACCCTTTCCTGTACCTGTCCATTCATAATTGATTCTCTGTTATATCACTGCTGAAATGCTGCTGAGATAACCTAGCTGCCATGTGCATGGCACAATAACTGCAGAGAAGTTGGATAGACTGTCACATCTTATCACAACTTTGAAATGCTGGGGGAGAGGGAAAGAAACTACAGAAATGAGATGCCGCTTTAAATGCTTTGTAGTTCACCGTTGCCATGGAAAATGTTCAATAGCCTGTCAGGTGGAGCACATCACAATTATTTTCTAAACTGGTCACTGAATAGGTGTAAGATGAGCTCTATATATGTCATGGATGAGTTCATATCTTTGTGGGTTTTATCATTAAAATTCTGAATATTTCTGAATCTTCTTTTAGAAGTGCACCTGTTTTAATCAAGCTGTGAGACCTTTGTTCTGCAACTGCTATAACATACAGTACAGGCCATTTAAAAAACTCACCTTCTTTGATGTATCAATATGAGACTATGATCATTCCTTCAATTAAAGAGGAACATGGGAACTGTATCATCCAAGGATCCATTTCTTTCAATTTCATTTGAACCAAAATTTATTGAATTGTATCAAAAAGTATATATAAGGCTATATATCTTAAAATATGAAAACAGTCAGATAGACCCTCATAGTTCCATGGTTTCAGTATGATTTAAAACTAACTTAAAGAGCCAGTTATAGGGTCAGTATGCCCAGACATGTCTTTGCCTGCACGCATCAAATAAAATAAAGTATGGTCTTTAAAATCCTGACATTCTTTTATTTCCATCATGAAATCAGATTGGATAGATTTACTTCATAGAGATTCTTATTATTGCAAATATAAATTCATTATTTTGGCATTATTGCCATATATTTTAATGACATTAATGCATATCAATTTGAAGGGATATTTTCTTCCTCATATATCAATGTTATTTTGAAAGTAACTGAAATTACTGCTGTCTTTAATTTATACTTTCATTTATTAAAGCCAAATTTACACCTTTAGCCTCTTTCACACTTCAAGTTGAGACATAACTGATATACCTTTGCATCATTTACACTTGCACTTTAACCATTAACCATCTTACTAATAAAGAAATTTCAACCTTGGTATGTGGTGCAATTGTTTTAATTTGAGCATATAGCATCCCAACACAACACAGCTATAGAACTAAACACTGCTGAATTCTATGTTGTTTTCAAAATGGATTAATTATATAAAAATAGAGCTTGTCACTTGGTCACTGTAAAAAAAACTGAATTTTTCAGCAGGGGTGCCAGAAAAAACTGTCTGTAAAAAACAGTAATTATCGTTTACCATAATTACTAAAATAAAAAAAAGTTTAAAAAACAAACAAACAAAAAAGAAAATTATGTAAAGTTGTAATGATCCCACACAAACAGGAGCCAAGTGCAGTTTACTTTTTATAGCAAGACAAAACACAAACACAACAAAACTAAACTGCACATGCTGAACTTGAGTGATCGTGACTATGTACAAATAATGAGTGGAAAACACATGCATAAACAGCGAGTAAAAAACACAGGAAACAAATGCTAGAACTAGGCAAAACAAAATGTGAAAAAAAAGAGTCTTTGACAAGAAAGTTAACTTTGAGCAATAGTCCTTGAGCAGATGCAAAGTCTGTGATAAGCACATAAAAGTTGATCTGTGCTGGGTTCAAATAGTCTCTTTTAAACAGTCTCTCTTATCCTTCCCCAGCACGGGCTTTGGCGAAATCAAACATGCCCGCCGCCAGGTGCGCCTCAGTCCTTGTCTGTAGTTCCTTATTTTCTGGAATCTAGGGTCTCCTTGACAGTATAGACATCACTTTCTGTCCTGGGCTGTCCCTCAGCACTGGGGCTGGTCTCACCCTCCCGGTCCAGGGCTCCGGCCTGGGCTGCCTTGAGAGCACTCACGTGGAACATGGGGTGAATGCGACTGTGGTGTGGCATCTGGACCTTGTAAGACACCTCATTAATACATTTGACTATGGGAAAAGGACTAGTGTACCTGAGGCTGAGTTTCTTGACTCCCATGGGGTTGCCGAAGGCCTTGGTCGGCACCCAGACCCAATCCGCTAGCTTGTAGACTGGCATGGTTTCACACCTCTTATCCATCACCCTCTTCATCTGTGAAATGGCCCATAACAGGTGTTGGTGGGTGAGGGCCCAGAGCCTTTCTCTCCTCTTGAACCAGGAGTCAACTGTGGGATTATCTGAGCGACAGGCATTCCATGGGTACAGAGGTGGCTGGTGGCCCAAGGTGACCTCAAATGGCCTGAGCCCCGTGGCAGAGATTTGATGGAGATTTGGGCGTATTCTGCCCAGGGGAGGTAGCAGTTCCATTCCTGAGGCCGATGTTGACAGTGGAGCCGGAGAAACTTCACCAATTCCTGGTTCACTTGCTCTGCCTGGCCGTTTGCCTGAGGATGAAAACCAGTGATGAGACTGACAGTGATACCAACTCTTTCTAAAAAGGCCTTCCAGCCTCTGTCACTGACTATGTCCTCAGGTAGTATGTAATACCTGAAGACATCCTGAAAGAGGATTTCAGCTGTCTCCATGGTGTTTTGCAGGGCTGGTAAGGGGATAAATCTCACACCTTTAGAAAATCAATCCACAAGTACTATATTACCAATTAACACAATATACACAATTATTATATTACTAATATAGCAGTCTTGCTCTGTGACTGGGGGAGCAGTGTGTGAAGGGTAGCAGGGATGCCTGCTGGGTGGACATGGCACACTACCTCTGGTTGGCTGCTGTTGCTGGATCTGCTGTTCTCACATGATAGCTTGGATGAACTTTGTTTCCCCTGATGGGTTCCGGCTCTATGGTTTCAATCTCTGGCTCGTGAATGAGGTAAAGGGCGTCAGCCTTCCCGTTCTTGGACCCTGCTCTGAAAGAGAGTACAAAATTAAATCTGGAAAAGAATATGGCCCATCTGGCTTGATGTGAGTTTAGTCTTTTTGCCGCCTTGATATTTTCAAGGTTCTTATAGCCTGTATATTGTGATTGGGTGTTGGACCCCTTCTAGCCAGTGCCTCCGTTCTTTGAGGGCCAGATTGATGGCTAATAGCCTCCAATCTCCCACGTCATAATTGTGTTTGGCAGGGGAAATCTTATGGGAGAAGTAAGCCACATGATGCAGCTTGACTGGTTGGCCCTGCCTCTGCAAGAGGATGGCACTGGCTCCCTGGCTAGAGGCATCCACCTTGACTATACAGGGTTGGCCGGGGTCAGGCCGACGCAGGATGGGGGCCAAGGTAAAGGCCTTCTTGAGGTGCTGGAAGGCTTGGTCGGCCTCAGGATTCCATCTGAGGCTCTTGGGCCCCTTCTTCAGTAGGTCGGTGAGGGGAGCTGCCTGGAGGCTGAAGTTGCGAATGAACCTCAGGTAAAAGTCGGCAAAGCCCAGGAAACTCCACAGCTGACCTCCACCTTCTTGAGGTTCATGGCAACCCCGTCAGGCCCGATGTGGTACCCCAGGAACTCAACTGTAGGCTTTTTGCGCTTGACATAGTGTTGATGCTGGAGGAGCCGGGACAGAACCTGGTGAACGTGGGTCATGTGGGTAATCAGATCTGGGGGGGAAAATCAAAATATCATCAATATACGCTACCACACATTTACCCAGCAGATCCTCATATTACTCATAGGATATTCATAGTGGCCAAATGTGGTACTGAAAGTTTTCCATACATCTCCCTTTCTGACCTGAATGAGGTGGCATGCACTGCACAGATCCAGCTTAGTAAACACCTTGGCTCCTCTGAGTTGCTCCAGGGCTGACGGGACAAGGGACAAGGGGTGAGGATACCTGACTGTGACTTTGTTTAGGCCTCTATAATTGATACAGGGGCAGAGGCCACTCCCTTTCTTCTCTACAAAGAAGAAGCCGGCTGAGGTGCCGGGGGCATATGTGGGTCCCATAGATCTTCACGGCAGCCGGGTCAATGAAGGAGGCTGCAGCTCCTGAGTCAAGGAGAGCTAAAAATGAGAAAATATTATCTGAAAATCTGAACTGGAATAAAAAAATTCATGTGGCTTAAAAGGAGCTTTGCTACTCACTGTGGGCACCAGGGTGTAGTTTGAGAGACCATTTCTGGTGCTTGGAGTAGCTGAGGGCCTCAGAGAGAAGTGTCTAGCAATGTGGCTGCTCTCTCTAGAGTAGTAACACAAATGGAGGGTTGCCCACTGCTCTCTTTCTTGGGTAGACACATGCAGAGGGCCCAGGACCATGGGCTCAGGGTCCTTCTGTCACTCTGGTGTGGAGATGCTGACTGGTCTGCTCCACAGCAGGTTATCAAGGGTGATGGCTGTAGAGATGAGGCTATTCAGGAACATGGTGGAATCTCAGCAAGCCAACTCCTGTTGAACATCTGTGTTGAGACCTTCTCGAAATGTGGCCATCATGGCTGGCTCGTTCCATATGCTCGCAGCAGCCAGGGTCTGGAACTCAAGAGTGTAGTCGGCGGCCTTCCGAGTTTTTTGAAAAAGATCAAGGAGTCTCTCACTGGCACTCCGGACCGTCAACACTATTGTTAAAGATGTGACAAAACAGTTCTATAAACTGAGAGTATGACTGAATGCCCTCACCTGCGTGGTGTCAGTGAGTGGTGGCCCACTGGAGGGCCTTGCTGCTGAGCAACCCTATGACATGGGAGATTTTCTGTTGATCGTTGAGCCCCTCATAAAACATAAAAAATAGGTCACACCGGAAGACTATGTACAAATATCGAGTGGAAAATGCATGCATAAACAGTGAGACAAAAAAACAGGAAACACACACTAGAACTAGGCAAAATGAAATGTTCACCAGCGATATATTTACAGAGTCTTTGACAAGAAAGTTAGCTTTGAGTAATAGTCCATGATAAGCACACAAATGTTGATCCATGCTGGGGGAGGTTTAAACAGTCTCTTTTATTTTATATTTTATTTATAGGTGCGGCTCATTGAGGGTGCCTCCTGGAAGTTGTAGTCCTTGTCTGTAGTTCACTCCCAGGAGGCTTTTGGCAACCCCTGGCGGTGGTGGATGTGACAAAAGTGAAACCATTGGAGGCATTTAGTGCACTGTACTGTTGTTAAAGTAAAAGCACACAATCCATTTTCTCTTTAGCTGCCCCAAAAGGATTCACACCTTCACATATAAATTGGCTTTTGTTCACAAATGAGACTTCAGTAATTTTGCACTCGGTGTTACCCCAGTAGCCAGCAACCATTGACTTGAGTTTTCGTCCCTGGCTTGTCTAAACTTAACCTTTTAAATTTTTATGTGCATGTGTGAAAATAGGTAAATCTGCATGTGTGAAACTGGCTACCAGAAGGCTGGAGAAGTTCAATTCACTTCCTCTATATTAACACTAGTCCTGCCTGAGTGAAGTGGATAGTGTGCTCTAAACTGTAGGTGTGAGTGCATGGTGTCATGGTGTTCTGCACACATAGTGTCCCCAGGATAGGCTCCAGATGAATGAATGAATGTGATGAAACACAGCTGAGAAAAAGACACAGCTGAGGAAATATTTGGTTAAATCAAATTTCTTGCTTTCTGCTATTAAAATATTTAATTGATTCATACAGTAATTGTTAAGATCCACAGATAAAATTAGTCAAAGGGACGTAGACAGCAAGTGAAATGGATATACCAGGTGAGTTTGTGTAATGCGCAAAGCCCCAGTGATTCTATTTAACTTAATTAAATATATGCTTAGACTTTGTCATTTAACAAGGAAAACGGTTCTGTACATAATAGACTGTTCTGAACAAATTGTGAGGATAAGGAAGAAAAAGAAAAAAATAAATTGACTGACAACCTTTTGGCTACAGTACAATTTTTGTCAAAGTATTGTGATTAGGTGTATATTTGTGAGTGGAACCATTTCAGTGTTGCAGTGTTTTATCAATAATGATAGCCAGATTCAGTCTTATCCATTATTAATGATTTCACACCAAATATAAATGTACTTATAGTACTCATTGTTCTGGTAGACAGTGTTATAACATAGTCCCTTCATTTAGGCTTTCGTTTTAAGAACATAGTTTACACAAGTTTATTCTTACTTATTCATATTTAATGAAAACTATCCAGTAAATTTTATTATTGTCATGCGATGTCAATTCACAATACAGCCATACTGTGACAGTAGTAAACTGACAAATTTATTTAAAACTTATTAAAATTAAATCCACAGCTATGGAGGATATAAGTTTACAAGATATACAAGCTTGCAATCAGTTATAATCACAATATCCAATCTAGGGAACTTGGGGATCAGTATCCACCCCTTGTAAAGTCCTAGTCCAAAGTTCAAAACATTCAAACATATTTGTTATCTAGCATGTATATAGGAGATGTTGGACACACCCAAAACAATATAATCAATTATCTACCCAAGCACCATCAAGCATGTTGTAGTCAGAAAATCAATTTGCTTTCCTGCCCCATACAAATCAAGCTGTTATTTATATTAGCACTCAATGAGTGAATGCATCTCAGACTGCATAGCATCCTGAAGATTGGGAAAACTCCAAACAAGAGCATCTACATCATGGTTAATGGTTAAACGCCTCATTGTAATTATTACTGTCATATTTACTCTTATTCTCATAATTAAAATTAATAGTTTATATATTCAGCTGTAGTATCATGGCTTGGGAATGTGATGTCACACCACAGTGACTTATGGGATATCCATCATTGTGACACAAATAAAGGAAGATAAATAGCTTACGCAGAGACTTAACTACTAAGCAGTGCTTAATTTGCAATACATTGCAGTATCAGAGCACTAAAGGAAAAGGTGATCTAGCAAGTGGAACAAATAGACACAATGGTGCTCCAAGGGCTTAAAGTGTTGAATGCCAACAAGTTAAAATAAGGGACTGCAAACATAATATTATGGCGATGCTGTGGGAGGACTGGCAGCAACTTTCTATGAGAAGTTTGTCCTAGCTAGAAATTTATTAATCAAACCACAAACACTATTTCCAGATATACTTTATACACACTTTCTAAATATACAATAAAAACTCAAATCTGTAATTTGTTAATTCACTTGAACCTTTATTTAACAGACAAAAGGCCATAAAACATTTTTAGTGTTTTCAGTGATGAACTTAATATTACTGGTTAAATATAAACAAATTTACAAATTGATGCCTGCAATGCACTCAAAAAGCTGGGACAGAGGCATATTTACCACTGGGTTACTTTTTACTTATACTTTTACTTATTATTGACCTCCTCCTTTAGGATTTTCCAATAGACAGCAGAATTCATGGTTCCATCAATTATGAAATATCCTCCAGGTTCTGCAGAAGCAAAGCAGCCCCAGAACATCACACTTACACCACCATGTTTGACTGTAGGTATGATGTTCTTATGGTGGAATGCAGCGTTAGTTTTACACCAGATGTAACAGGAGACCTGTCTACCAAAAAGTTCCATCTTTGATGCATCATTCAACAGAATATTATCCCAAAAGTCTTGTTGATCATCTAGATGTTTTTGGCATATGTGAGATGAGTCTTTGTGTTGCTTCACCAGCATTCAAACTTGTCTCCATAACCCAACAGTCAATTGAATTAAGTTAAATGGTTGATTTGGTAGCTAAGGGGGCAATTAAGTTTTCACATGGGTGATGTAGGTTTTGAATAAATCTTTATCTTTGGTAAATGGAATGATCATTTAAAAGGTGGATTTTGTGTTTATTCATGTTGTCTGATGATATGAGACATTTAAATGTGACAAATTTGCAAGAATAGAAGAGATTGGGAAGGGAGCAAATACTTTGTCACAGCACTGTATGAGTTGCTTGTTGCATAATACAGTTGCATTTCCTGATGCAGTGTGGTAAGTGACAATGATTTTTCCAAAGTACTCCTCAGCCCATTTGGATATGTCCATCATGGTAGCATGATGGCTCAAATAATTCCACTTGAGGGCTCATTGGTCACACACATTCAGCAGCAGTTTTTGCCTTTGGCATTCACTCACCAAGATTTCCCATTACTCTGTGAATCTTTTCATGATATTATGAACTGGAGATGGTGGAAAATTTAAATTCTTATTTGATTTGACTGACAATTCACTCAAGAAGTTTGGCACAAAGTGGTGAACCATGACCAATTCTTCCTTGAGAAGTCTTTGGTATATGCTTCTTTAATTCTCTTGATGACCTCACCTGTTACCAGTTAAACTGCCATTTGTGGAACCTTCCAGAATGTTAATACCCAAGTCATATACTTTCTATACTTGCAATCATGCAGACGGGAAAGCACATCCTCCTTCACTTTTATGTTGTTTTTACCTTTTTCTGGTCCTACATAACATCTGTGTGGTCATTGCCAACTTCAGTAGACCTCTGGTAACAGCAAAAAACAAATTTCAATATGCCTTTTTGTTTCTAAAAAAAGTAAACCAAGATTCAGATACTAGACAGTTTCTGGCAATTTGGTGTTTTGGTTTATTTTAAGAGCGCCAAATTACAAAAGGCCCTTACAAAAAACAAAACAAAACAAAAACAAATAAATAAAAAAATAGAATTGAAGAGGTGTACTTTGTTCCCCATGACTGTGACCCATGACTTCAGGGTAGTTAAGCCCCTGTGCCATTCACCATTTAACATTTAAGTCATAAAATGTAATCCCAAGGATTTTAAATGAAAATATGTTAGTTTGGCATTAAATAATCTCAATTTAAATTAAATATTTGCTATCACATAAACGTTTGATTGGGCAGGACAAAAACTGGGCATCTGGGGATTACTCATGGTTTAATACTGCCACCTAAAGATAGTATGCATATAGCATATCAGGCACATATAGATCAGCCCAGAAAACACATCCTCTCTGTTCCATGTAGTCATAACCTCAGCATTCTGCCTTACTTACTTACTTTTTCTTCCTTACCTTACT
>JAOVYV010000045.1:17892417-17908418 GCA_025674545.1 Hassar affinis | reverse complement strand
TACTTCTTCTGCTCCAGCGGGAGCAAGCCACTGAGGGAGAGTGGCGGCCCCTAGTGGCCGCTGACGTGACATCTGTGCCACTCCTGCTGGAGTTGGAGTGCCATTCTGGCCAGTGACATAATTTCACCCTATCAAAAATGATTGAATTCAGTAGTTCGAAAATAATGTCAGAAGAAGCGTATAAGGCTAAAAGAAAGAGAAATTTTGTAGAATCAACAAAAACACAATATACCTGGGTGGAAGAAAGGGACGATGGTGGCATGCACTGATCTGTTTGCCGGTGATACCCTGCCAAGACTGGCTGAGGGGGATAGAAAACAGGTTCTGGACTACAGAGAACAGGCTCTGGAATTAGAATATTATATAATTCTGATTCAGGTGATACATGTTCGGAAGGGGCTTTATAAACAGTACCAACAGTCTCCAAAAGCACTGAGAGAGCTTAAAGAATTGGCATGTGCCCGGAAGCCAAACAACCTAAAGGGGACAAGATGACTCCCGCAAATGGACACTGAGGGTCATGATGAGGAACTACCCTGTATTGCTTGCACAAATGAAACACACAATGGAAACAAGGCTAGTAATCAATTACTATTTCATAGGTAATCTATAAAAATATTTTAATCAATTTCTTACTAATGTCAACATCTATTTTTATGTCTATGTTTACTGCTTGCTTTTAAGTGCTGTGATGATTCGGCGAGCCAAGCAGTGCCTTCAGGTGTTGACAGACTTTCAACACCTCCTCTTCATTGTGCTGGTCCAAGATATCAAGATTGAGTTGGTAAATTTCTATTAAATGTATCTGTCTGATTAGTTTAAATGCACATTACAGCATTGCTGTACTCCAGCCTGTGTGGGATCATTACAATAAGTAATAAGTAAATACAAAGGGTGGGGCCTTGGGCTCAGAAGCTACAGACAGAAAAACTTAAAATAAATTCCCAACAAATTCCTGACTAAATTAACTTTTTAATGTGCAAACCAAGAGGATGAGGGTTTAAAACCCATACAACTTTAAGATAAGCAAATAAAACAAAATTCCCCTGAGGGTGTCCTGTACACTTTCTCTGCACAGGCTTAAAAAATGATTTGATGTCACTCTAGTGAAGTCTCTCTCTGTTCAGGGTAGGAAGTTGGCACTTCCAGGGTAGGAACTGTAGTCATGAAGCTTCAAAGCAGCTGAGGCGGACAGTCTCTGGTCAGCAATGAATTTCAAGTTCATGCATGCAACTCCTCCGGTTTTTCCCCCACAGCTATGCCCATGCGAGGTAGTGACTGAATTATCTAGGCTCACTAACTCTCACACTGAATGTTTCATGGTTTGCTCAAACACTGTCAGAATACTATTATACAGTTTAAAATAATCTAATTGACAAATTATTGAAATAGTAAATCCTTATTCACTCCAAAACCTTCAAGTAAAATAAAATCACAATAATGTGAGCTCTCACTTCACTGCTGCTTCCACCCAATTTCCTCTCCCAAACTGTTTGCAATTTCCTCTTTACCTTTTTCCCACCCTGTCTTTGGAAACCAATCAAACAAAACTTTGTACAAGGAACTTATACATCTGTCCAATCAATATGAAAAAAGTAAGAATATTGACAGGTACCCATAAACTAGGCTGCACCAAGCACATGTTGAATCTGTACATACCAATCAAACCTGAAAACCAGAATTTTTTCTAGAAACTTTGCTCCAACCTTTCAAACAGGCTGTTATTTATTCATTACCCCTTTCATTTTACCAGGGCCACAACAGTATAAACAAAAACAACCCAGGTAGGAAAAATTGGCCAATGTCAAATTTGGTTGGCTGCGTCGGCCCGACCGATAAGATATAAACACAACATTGGGCCAATGATGGTACAGTCAGCTTGTTTGCTCACAGATTCATGGTGACTCATCCTCCTTTACATAAATTGGACCAACGTTGTATTTTTGTTGGCTGTGTTAACATGTGGGAAATCAGTTTATTTGTCTGTGTAGCATACAAATCAATACAACTAATAAATGTTTTGATAGCCTTTTATTTTTACAGTGAGCACTGTGACAGAAAACCAGACATGGATCAAGAACACTGTTAGTGGCGCATCAACTCAGAAAATAAGAATAATTCTATTAAATTCCTTTTATTTGTATTACTCATTTTGTATTATCAACTTTCAAAAAGTTTTGGCTGATTATTCTGTGCGAGGAGGTCACGTGTTTCCTGTGGAGAGTGGCACTCCTGTCTGAAGTGGTACACATTTACCCTGCAGCTCCTGTTCTCATATGTGAAGCAGAACGTTAATTAAGGTAAGTTAATTATTTTAAAATGTGGATAGATTGTAGGTGGTGTCAAAAAGTAATTCATCTCAATAAACGGGTCTCATTAAAAATAGTCTGAGATGTTCACTTGATTTTAAAAAGCATTCATTCTGCTGTTTTGTACAAGAGAAATACAAATTGCAGCATTTTGAAGAATCAAGTTTTTTGTTAATTTATGTGATCCAATGATGTGTGATCAGTTTTTGTATTTATTTTTAACTGTTTGCTTGTTTATTGTTAAAATGAAAAGTCTACAGCAATTCAGTATGTATATTTAAATATGTCCTTTTTAATTAATTAAAGCTAACTTTGTATTTATTTTTTTCCAAAATGTACAGTATCTAAATGCACTTAAAATGTTTATTGTTCATCAATTTTTACTGTCACTGCTGAGTGTCTGATTTAAAGGTTTGCCCAGCGCTGGCCCGATGGACAAAATTATGTTGGGCCAATGTTGGCACCTGACCTGGGAACAGTATGTGCAATGCGCAAATGTAATATACAAAGAATACATAAATAGGAAAACATAATAGAAGATAAATAAATATGTTAATGTAATTCCCTGTTACTTGTGATGAAAATTATGTTGTGTAGTGCCTATAAGTGTGGGTATTTGTCAGTGGACCAGCTGCTGTTGTGAAGGAACTGTACTTGTGGCAAGAGGTCAGCTTAGACCTAATCCTCTTGCCTAAGTGTTTGGAAGAGTTTATGTCCAAGATGCTCAAAACACTTAATGAACACAGAGGTCTGTACAGGTCTGTAGACTTTAGGTTCAATGGGCCTTAGGGTTCTTTTTCTTAAACTTTGGTTCTTCAAATTAACAGCAAAACTAATACTGTCTGTTGGCTCATCTGGGGGTTTTGGTTTGAAGATACAGTATCTGTCTGAGGGTATATCAACACTAAACTGACATTCTAAAAAAAAAAAAAAAAAAATCTCCAAAGTAGTACAGATGCCATGCGTAAACATAGCAAAAAGTGATGCTTTTTAAAACTAAATATATTAGTGTGGATGTAGACTGAGGCTCGTCCAGAAAGAGGCAGAGTTATTTTCTGTGAACTGCTATTTCTCAAAGTACAGCTTCTCAGAGTATAGTCATTTAGCACCTATCACTGCCTTGTAAAACCTGTGTTTAGCCTCACGGTTGAAAATATAAATATATATTTAAAATGATCACTATCTCATTTCATTTAAAATCTGTTTCAGTCATAATACATGCACATTGCCTTGTGCATCAAGACATTGAACATACAATCACATTAGTAACTGTACCCAGCTTATTGAAAATCTCCCAGGTTTATACTGATTACTCTCTTTTTATTTATACTGTTATACATACTAGTAGACTTGCTAAAGTTAGTATTTGTGCTCTGGTCACAAAATACATCCTTTTAAGCTACTGTTTGATAAGAGCATATCTAATAATCTGTTCTGTCTCTTTGTGCAATGTATGTGTATTCCTCATGCTGGATGCTGACACACATTTACTGCTGTGGCTCCTCTCACCCTCTGGACCTTTTTAATTCATCCTGATACCCCTGGAGCTTCCTGTATTGGGGCTCACTTTCTGCTGCTGTGGATGGTCTTGCATGAACACCTTAAAGCACTTCTACAGATAAAGGTTTATGGCCAAAAATCACCATTGCTTCAGCAGATAACCTCCCCTAGAAACTGTAATCATGAAGGTGCTCCTACTTGAATTGACACTAGTTCACAATAAGCTCACACTGAACATCCTTTCAAAATATTGCATTGTTTACCGTCTTCACTTGTATAATGTAGTGCTTTGGAATCACATCTGATGTGACCCAAAAGACAAGTGTTCTTATGTGTCTGGTTCCCCTCAATGTTTTTTCCTTATGCTTACTCAGAGAACTTTTCCTTGCCACTATTGACTCTTTGCCACTTGCTTGCTCATTGGGGTTCAAAATCTACATGTGTAATTCTGTGAAGATTCTTTGTGAAATGTCTATTTAAAGGTGCTATACAATAAATAAAATTGAATTAAATGGTCTTAAAAAAAACTTAAGAAACATTTACATTAGTTTTCCTTATTAGGATGTAACTATTTTAAGAATAACCAGTGTCAGTCTGTTCAGATAAGAAGGTACAATATAATTATGAAAGTTAAGTGCTTCTTTAATTACCATTTATTTCTCAGTGACTGGTGAAAAAGGGGCTGCTGCTTTTCACATGTTAAGCCTGTAATTACCTTTATGCTTCTAAGAAGAAAAAAGATTGGGCTTATGTTCCAGCTTTTTCCTCAAGCTACTACCAGGAGGTAAGTAAATCGTTGTTTTACTTTGACATCAAAGTAATTTTCAGCATGCTATATTTAGCCTATTTTGTCTCTGCTTGAGGTCATGAGCAAATACAGGGACTAGCATCCTTTTTACAGCACAAATGTCCCATATAGAAGAACTTGTGGCAGTGGAATTATCTATGAATCTTCACTAAATCATTTCAATCAACCTGCAAAGTGAGATTCCTCACTGTATCAAGCAACAGGATGTTCCTTTTTATAACTTCCTTTTTTAAAAAAACAAAAAGCAAATGTGGATGTACAGAACAAATATGCAACTAGCTTGAAAAAGTCTGTATCCTGAAATAATCTACTTACAAAGTGTTTTGATCATAACTAATCTCACCTACACACATAAACTAACATGATGATGTCACTTGAACACAGATTATAGTCTGAAAACACAGGTCTGACTTTTAAATGTTATGCTGTAAACTAAGAATGCTTAAAAAAATGGAAGTGGTAATACTTTATTTTTATCAATCTAAATCCAATCAATATTTTAAAAACATGTTACATCAGCATGGTCTCTCCCAAACAAAGCTTTCAAAGCAGACTGTGGTTTCAAGATCTACTGTTTAAGCTCTTTTGAAGAAGTACAAAGAAATGGGCAACATTGAGGATCTTAGAAGAAGTGGTCAGACAAGAAAAAATTATGTAGCAGTTGTAAAACGCATCAAGCTTATTGCCCTTCAAAGTTGGATGTCCAGCAGCACCATCAGCTCAGAACTGGCAGAAACCAGTGGGACCCCAGTACACCCATCTACTGTCCATAGAAGTCTGACCAGAAGTGGTCTTCATGGAAGAGGTCAGCCAAAAAGCCCTACCTCTGACATGGAAACAAGGTCAAGCGACTCAACTATGCACAAAAACAGGAATTGGGGTGCAGAAAAATGGCAGAAGGTGCTCTGGACTGAGTCAAAATTTGAAATATTTTGCTGTAGCAGAAGACAGTTGTCTGCCAAAGGGCTGAAGAGCAGTACAATAATAAGTGTCTGCAGGCAACAGAGAAGCATGGTGGAGGTTCCTAGCAAGTTTGGGGATGCATTTCTGCAAATAGAGTTGGAGATTAGATCAGGAGTAATGGTGTCCTCAATGCTGAGAATTGCAGGCAGATACTTATCCATCATGCAGTACCACCAGGGAGGCGTATGATTGGCCCCAAATTTATTCTGCAGCAGGACAACAACCCCAACCATACAGCCAATGTCATTAAGAACAATCTTCAGTGTCCAGAAGAACAAGAAGTCCTTGAAGTGATGATATGGCCCCCCACTGAGCTCTGATCTGGCAACACAGCCATGAATTAGTAGGCCTTGTAAAATGACAGAGTGGGGTCAGTAGATACTAAGGGGCATAGTGAGCAGAGGTCGCCAACTTTCTGCAGAGTCAATTTCTTCTTTGGGAGAAACAAAAAATGAATGAGACAGCATAACTAAAAACATGTAGGTGGTCTCAGGCATGCCTCTCACAAAAACAAAGAAGCAAATAATGAAAACGCAGAATAACAGATGAGACAGGAATCGCCACTGACTATGATGTTTGCGGACAACATTGTGATCTGTGGTGAGAACAGCTAACAGGTAGAAGAGAGCTTGGAGAAGTGGAGATATAATCTGGAAAGGAGAGGAATGTATGGATGTGATAAAGGAAGATATGCTGAGGTAAGAGTAGAAGATGAGGTGAGGGTGAGGTGGAAAAGATTAACTCACTGTGGCAACCCCTGATAAAGGGGAAAGAAGAAGAAGAAGGGTAATCTGGAAGTGGAGCTTAGACCTTCTGGGTCCTGAGAAACTAGAGAGAAGCTAGCTCTTAAAGGAATATTCCCCCACTAAAGGGAAGGGGGAAAATATGACTGCCCACCATAGCAGGGGAATAACAAAGTGGAGAGTGGTCTCAAGAAATGCCAAATAAAGGAGGCACCAATGAGGCATACTAACAGATTGCTTCAAGTTACACTATGAATAATTTATGTACTAATAAATTATTGTGGTCTAGAATGACAAGTGTATAGGGAGCTAGGAAACATTGGTACATCAAGTTCTGTTGTGCTGCTGCAATATGATTGGCTGATTTGATTTTACCTCAGAGACACTGGCCGTCTGGTAGCTATGGTAGCTGGGTATACATTCATATACCCTGACAGGTCTAACCTTGCTACAAAGGTACCAGGCTGGCGGCCATGCTGGTGGGCTGTCTTAACAGTAGCAGGCAACGAGCCCACTGCAGGCTAGCTAAACCAAAAAGGTAAAGAATAATGGCCTGCCCGCCCCGTCAGCAGGGTGATGTCTAAAACTGAAGATTGGGCCTCAGTACACTGCACATCAGTCAGACCACTCCAGAGGTGATGAATTAAAGGAGGTGGAAAGCTACGTGTACCTTGGGCAGAAGGTGAACATGAGACGCGATTTGACGAAGGAAATCGTGCGAAGAATAAGATCAGGATGGAAGGCGTTCAACTCGGTGAATGATATGCTGAAAGCGAAGCTGGATAAGGCCACTCATGCCAACCTCTCCAATGGTACAGTCTTACCTGTGATGCTATATGCAAGTGAGACTTGGGCCACCATGAAGAGGGAGGAATAACGACTACTCATGATGCAGAGGGCCATGGAACAATCAATGTTGGGAATTTCATTGCACATCCAGAACGAGGAGATCAGACGTAGGAGCGGTGTGAAAGACATGATCGCAGAATACCGGCAGGCCAAACCCAGGTGGGCTGGCCATGTCGCATGGTTCACTGACCATTGGTGGACCCGTGCAGTTGCCGAGTGGTATCCGCACGAGCGGAAGAGACCACTAGGAAGGCCTCCAATAAGATGGGAAGACTAGAAATGAAAGTGGATGGGAAGCTTGTGGAGAAGACTGGCAAGATCTCGTATGGAATGGAAGCAGTTTTGTGACCAGCGACATCCACAAGACGTCTGATAGACTGGTCGGTCAAGGTGATCAAGTTTAAAACTTTCAACAGCTCTGTTAGCAGCTGGGTAGTACAGGGAGGATGGGTAGTGTTGTATTTACCTTTCCTCAAGGAAAGAAACAAAAGCAGCTGACATAAACTGAACCCCATTGTCAGTCATGATACTCAGGGGATTGCCACATCTATTGAAAACATTTGACAAGAAAGTAATTACATTGGGGTAGTCACAGTGGAAGTATAGGCTACCTCAGGCCACTTGGAGTAATAGTCTGTTAAGGTCCTTACATACCTACAGTCCCAAACACCAGTCTCAAATGGACCTACAATGTCCAATGCCACTTTTTGCTATGAGCCATCTGGAAGTGATATAGGCTGAAGAGGAGCAGGGTGTGTCTTGGCATGAACTGATAGTGGTGTTTACTAGCTCATCTGTTTTTGGCCACCAATAGAGTTTACAGAGTCATTGTTTTGTACGCACAACTCCTTGATGACTCTCATGAGTGATGAGTGAGAAATGAGGGAGGAATGAAGAGCAACAGGCACAATCAAGCAAGAAGCACAGAATATGATATGTTTCACAGTCAGTTTCAGTCGAAGTTTGGAGTAAGGCAACTAGTCTGAGCCCAAACCTTTGGGTGAGGAAGACCAACCATGCATTACTTCTGTACACAGTTTTCTCAGCTCCAGGCATTTAGCAGAAGCAGAGTCTAATTCAGCAACTACAATATGGACAAAGAAGAAATATTGCAAAATGATGCCAAATCAGGTAAGAAAACATTTCCCTGTAATTTTCTCTAGGAGTCTAATGTAATGTTATGTTTTGTGTTCATGTCTTCAATTTATGTAGAACAGTCTGCATCCTGCAGAAGGTAAATATCTATGCATGTGTATTTTTGTATTCCTTCATCAGGATGTAGTGTGTTGAAGTAAGAAAAATGCTAATCATGATTAGCACTCTAGCGTGCTAGCGATATTAGCATTTTTCATTGTTATAGCCAAAACTAACTTGACATTAGTAATGTTAGTAAAGGCATGCAGGATTGAGTAAGAATGAGTAAAGTGACTGAGAAAACTGTCATGAATACTCATGAGACAGCAGCAGAAAAAAACATAAACATATGTTTACACAGAGGCAGAACATGCAGACTCCATACAGAGACACCAGTCTGGGTCAAACTCTTTAAAAATATATTACTCATATATTAAATTTATATTTTATATGTTAAACAAAATATAAATTTTATGATAATTTGAAGACATCTGTTAATTCATGTAATTCTTAAAAACTAAATCATGAAAAATATTATATTTAGGTTGATTAGATTATTTGAATTTTTTGTACAATATTTTTATTTTGGTTGTCATGCCTTGAGTTTGTTGGGCTTGTCAACAGTGGCTCGAGCTGTGATCCCAATGCGCATTATTTACGACATGGTCCCTGAGTTTAAGGCCACTAATCCTGACACTGCTGTACAATGAGTCCAGTGGTGGCAAATTAAATGTTAAACTTCCCCTTTCAAATACAAATATGCACATAGTGCCTCAAACACACCATGAACATTTCCTATGAATTGTCCACCATGCTGGCTAGCAGAATTTAGTGCACAGGAAAGTTGGCTGGCCATTAACACAAAATGATCCAGTAAGTAGCTCTGCAACCTGATGGTAATATGCATTCTGTTTTAAACCTCAGTTGATAGCTGAATTAAACTTGATAAAACACATTTAATGTGGCACCAATACTTTATTAAAGTTTTTAGTTGGTAGTAGTCCAAATTTTCTTATACAGATTTTTTTATATGGCTTGTTTTGTCTTGGAAATTAGAGAGATGCTATATTTGGCCCAAACCTGCTATGTAAGTGTGTCTGTCTGTTTCTTTCTGAGTATGTTTTTCATTCCCCTTTCCAACACTGATAACTACTAATGATAAGAAACATGGTTTCATTTTTAGATCAATCGGTGGAACAAGGTTTATGAGGAAGAACAGCATCCAACAGAGAGACAAGACCATCACTAGTAAATATCAACTGCAGTAAATAAACCAAGATATGTGTCCACTGTAACCAGTTCTTAATTTTAAATTGTGATTAGTATATGTAGTATTAAGTATGATTGGTTAAGTGCTTAAATGATCTCATCAAAGTACATTTGTAAAACATTTCCCCTGCTGGTGATAGAACATTCATTCATTCATTCATTCATCTTATTGGCCGCTTATACCTCTTCAGGGTCACGGGGGAGCAGGTGCCTAGCCGGCAGCATAGGACGCAAGACAGGAACAACCCTAGACAGGGCGCCGATCGGTGATAGAACAAAGAAGTAATTTTTACTTTTGTTTTCCTTATAAATGTTTGGCTTATAAAAGCTAAATTGTTAACATGGTGGAAAATAATTCATTTTCATAAAGAATTGTAAAAGTATTTTCACTTTTGACCTCAGCCTTTTGACCTCAGCAGACCATGTAAAAATGGTCAGATGCACAAGCTTTTTATAACACATGAACAGGTATTTGCTGGGTCATGACCAGGAAAAAAAAAATTTATACACTCAGCTCTTCTGTTTTCTGGGAGGAGATGTAGTGTTGTGAGTTGGTTTGTACAGTCCACCAAATTATAGTATTATACCATTATAATGGGCTTCTCTGTGTTGCCACAGAATGTATGTCTGTATGTGCACAAAAACTGAAAACATGAATTGTGCGTAATATGTCCTATATGTATGAATCTTAGGTATTCTTTTTTCTTCTTTTTTCCCAGATACACCAAGGAGGCAGCCAATTATTAGCAGTTGGATGAGGATTATTCTTAATCTTTTAAGGTGTACTGTCACATCTCTGAAAAAAAACTGTCACAGCTCTGAAAAACTGTTTCTGAATAATAGGCTGATATTGTAAATTTACATTTGAATACAGTAAGTAAACATCTTTTAGAAACAATAGTGGTGTGTACTTTATTTGTAATTTTTATCATTTGTAACCTTGTATCAATTTTGTATTTTTTAGTATGTTTTCAGTTGAGGATATTCACAGTAATCTTAAAGTGTACATTTTATGATAATTTTAAGACATCTTGACTGTTAATTCATGTAATTCTTAAAAACTAAATCATGAAAATATTGTATTTAGGTTGATTAGATTGTTTGAATCTTTTGTACAATATTTTTATTTTGGCTGTCATGCCTTGAGTTTGTTGGGCTTGTCAACAACGGCTCGAGCCCTGATCACAATGCGCATTATTTATGGCACACTCCCTTTAAGACCCTGCAGAATTACTTCCACATGTTAATTGCTCCACACCTGATCCATATCAGTGGCCTTGTGTATATACACCTGTCTGTGCAAGGGGGTGGACTTTTCAGTGTGACCGGCAGAGTATAGCGCTACTTTGGCATTGTTATGTGTACTATTCCCAGTTATTCCCTGGTTAGCTTAATTATGGCAATGTCTCAGTACCGCCTCAGTAATGACTTCCATGTATGATGTTTCCTCGGAGGATGAAGACTATGTACGCTTATGTAAATAAATGCTCCAGAGAAGCCTGTTCCAGAGGAACTACTGTTTGTCCCTGTGAATGATCCAGTGATGTGAATGGTTTGTTTTCCAGGAACTGTTTTTCAGTGAATTCTGAGAACGTTTTTCCTGTTCCTGTGAATGTTGAGAGTTCAGTACTTATGACTGATAACTGTTCATGTGCCAGATAACCTTGTGCCTGGAAACTTTTCTCCTGTGAAGAATGTTTTGCATAACTGGTCTGAGTATGATCTCTCTGTTATGGAGCCCTGCTTGCCATAGGTTTCTTTCTGTGGAATATCACCTCTACCTCAAGAGTTGGTGAATTACCCAGTGAGGGCCACTTCTGATGTTCTGTCTGTCCCTGAATGCCCCACTGTTTCTGATGTTTTTCCCTGTGGCTGAGTGTTTATATACCTCTGAGAGTTCTGAGTTGGTTATAGAGAATTCCACTGAGGCTTCTACTCCTTCCCCATGGAGATACACTTCTTCGCCATCCAGCCCCATGATGGATTTATTGTCTGGCCATAGCACTGATCAGCACAGATCCTTTCCTTGGCAAGGATGTCACTCTGCCTCCTTGCTGCACCGAGGACGTCTCTCTGCCTCCCTGCCACACCAAGGACATCGCTCCATCTCCCTGCAGCACAGAGGACATCGCTTCGTCTGCCTGCTTCGGCACTTCGACACTGCTGCTCTGCCTGCCAAATGCTATTAATCTGCCAAATGATATAAATATAAATGTAATGTACAGTAGCAGACAAAAGTTTGGATACAACTTCTTATTCAATGTTTTTTTACATTGTAAATTACTAAAAATGTCATCCAGACTATGAAGGAGCACATAAGGAATCATGTAGTACATGTTAAACAAACCAAAATGTGTTTCAGATTTTAGATTCTTCAAATTAGGCACTTTTTGCTTTGATTACAGCTTTGCATACTCTTGGCAAGAGGTGTCTACTTTGAAGAATCTAAAATATAAAACATATTCTGGTTTGTTTAACACATTTTTGTTTACTAAATAATTCCATATCTTTTTCTTCATAGTTTGGATGACTTTAGTATTAATCTAAATTTAAAATAATGAAAAAACACTGAATTGAAGGTGTGTCCAAATTATGACTGGTACTATAAATCTGGAGCTGCCTGCAGCCCCAGTCCAGCCCCCCTCCTCCTGTCTGGCTTATTGATGGGGGCCCAGCCTACACTATCAAGGCACTATGGCACTATCTAAGTCCAGAAGGGGGGGTTCTGAGGCCCCGGGTTCAATCTAAACCTGGACATTGATCCAGATTCAAAAGCCAAATTGAAATGCAATGGCCAGGTTTACATAACCTGTATAAAGCTTGGAACCTTTTTCTCTCTATTGAAAAACCCAGTGTCAAAATATTTATTTTAAAAGGTGATGGATTCTTTTGGATTAATAAATGTCTTGGGAATGATAGTTGTGTTATAGTTCCTGCTGTATGTCTGCTCATGTAACCCCCCCCCTGATCCTGTACCTGCATGTGCTGCAGTGCCATTGCCTAAATTTTCTCACCAGTTTTTGCTTCTCTATTTGGTCTTTCCAATTTAAGATTTTGCTCTGCTTTTAACAACCTGTTTGTCTGATTGCCTGACTGTTGCCTGTTTTTGGACATTGTTTTTCTGCCTGGATATCTTCAGAAAAAATCTCTTACATCTGTCTCACATTGTGCTGTTGGATCCTTCCCTTTGCTTAGCCCTCACATAAAGATACATAAAAAATGATGAATATGGAAACTGATAGTGGCATTTATGTATGCCTGTCTTACCATCCGATTTGATGTAAACAACCTGGTTAAGTGCCTTTGTACAATGTTAGTTCTGACCGAGAGATTTGATTGGACAAGAGGCATTTCATGGGAACTGATATACAACAGCTCTGAGACTTTCAACTGTACAACTGTACATGTATTTCCACTGTACATTAATGATTGTTATCTATCTTAAATTGTAACAAACTTTGGATTGTAAAGATTCATATAGTTCCACAAATAACATTTGCATTAAAAATGATTAAATTTCATTTTTTAAATGTATTATAAATTTATTTCTGAGGTAATGGGTATATATTTTGGCAGAGCTAAATAAATTATTAAATAAACAAACAAATCATAATCTGTTGTCACTTATTACTGTTAACTAATAAATGGCAATAGTAGAGCTGTTGTATAAAAGCAATCTCACAATCTAGTACTTAGATAAGTACAACAGCACTCCCTTTCCTGTAATATTGCTTAAGTGTGTCTCTGGAAAACATATCATTACATATATTACTGAGCCATTAGCCTAGTGGTAGGTGTCTAGTGATGATGTAGGGGAAGTTGTGACAAAACTTTTTAATAGTCTGACAATTTTTCTTTAGACCAACATTATTTTTTCATTTTGTTTCCACAGATTTGGCAAGCCTTAATAACATTTAATGACCACTTAATGGAAAACTCTTTCACAGGAAAATATGTTACTTACAGAGTACATGTGGCATTTTAAAGTATTTAGGCTTATTTTATGTTCATTAGACAAGGCATCAGTTTGAAAGTATAATAGTCCTTAATAATAAGGGCAAGCATTTTAGAGGTCTAAACTATTCTACATTCCCCAGTATAGCATAATAATATGAAAAAAAAACTAAACAAATAACAAAATAAATAAATTAACGCCTGCACTCTTAAATAGGTTCTGGTCCCTGGCCCTGTTTTTTTGATTCTGAATAAACATAATCTGAACATATTTGTGCTGTGACATTTAATCAGCAGGGGACACTCTGCTTCATAAATTGGATTAGTAATGTCATACTGAAAGTATCCGTTCTGTGAGTGATTCCATTACCCTAAAACCCAGTAAACAGAAATGTGTTTACTAAAGATAGAGTTAAATGTTTTGTATGGCACAGCGACCATCAAAGAGTACACAGAAAGGCCACATGAAGAAACAGTCATATGGAAAGTTAATTTAATATTAAAGATATGATATCTTTGGGTTTTGTTGCAACATAATACAGCAGTTGAGCCCTCCTGTCAAATGGCCATGGCTGCACAAAAATGCAATTCAAAATGCTACTTGCACAGATGTCAGATATACTATATAAAACATCATCTAACAGAACACAGTGGTAGATTTGAGTACTTTTTGTGTGTTTTAGATGTAGTGTTTAAATGTAATAGCTGCAATTAATAGAAATAATGTATCCAACAACAAACAGCTGCTGATTATTGAATTTGTGCTTTATGGTTATGAGAAAGACAGAAGGGGGTGTTTGAGACGAAAAGGTAGTGGCTATTTCTCCAGGGTACTAACATGGATTGCAGCTGGTAAGCCGCAGAAATTTCATCAGCTCAGAGAGCAGCAAATCCCATTAGACATGTCAGTGAAAGGACTGTAGTCTCTTACTAGGGCCAGTTAGAAGGGCAATGAAAAACAATGAACTCAAGACACGGTGACCATCTGCTTATAGGAAACAAGAATAATGATGTTCATGGTCATACCACACAATGTTCATGCCAAATGTAATCCCCTCTAGATAATATAATTAAGCAAAATTAAACTATTACCATTACTACATATAATGTATATTGTAGTTAAAGTCAACATAGTATAATAGTGTCATTGCATTGGGGTGTTTTTTGCATCCCCAGTTGAAAATAGTGAGGACATTGAGTAATAAATCTTTATCTTAATAAAAACATTAAAATTAATAAAATATTACATCACTCCCCATTATGTAATAAGACATGTATCCGGTACCTGTATAAACATTTCAACCTATGTAGGCAAGGACTAAAGGACTAACCCCCAGAATGCTGTACAACATGACACATTTGTGGCTGGGTTTCTCCAACCAGGGATTTAATGAGGATTATAATTCTATAAAATTATAATCAAAATAGATAATTGCGTGACACCAGCTGATTCATTCATGAATTGGGGAATCAGGAAAAAACTATTTACTATTAATCAATAACCATCTGATATCAACAATTTCAATCTCAATTCTGAACCCATGGCTCAGTTTTTGTCAGGGATTCAGTTGCTGGATTAAACAAACTCAAACTCATATTATAATAAAAGGTATCATTTTATTAACTAACTAGAAATGAGAATGAAAGAACAGAAAGAGAGAACAAAATAAAAAAAAAGAAAAGAAAAGGGAAAGAAAGATTCCTAGAAATACTTAATGATAACTAACAGGAACAGCCAGTTTAGGGAGTGGCTCAGACTGAACAAAGGATGAATTATAAGAGATGATATAAACTAACTTGCAATGGAGACATTCACTAGTTCATTAATCTAGACTTGAGTTAAAAACAGAAAAGCACAGATTTGGAACACAGAAATGAACATGTTTTACCATCTCACTCTTGTCTGCGATGAAACGATGGCAGGAGATTCAAAGGTCCTGCGTGAAGTGACGAGGCGCGGCCTTCAGTACTCCGCCTTGTTGTTTACCTGCAGCTTTGCAGGCTGCAAGGCTTTTTGAAGACACTCTAAAGGGGAATGGTTTAAAGCTTGAAGATAAATGCTTTGTTCATCTGAGCTTAGAAAGATTTCTAAATAATTCTAAAGAATCATTATAAGACATTATATGTTTCTTGCACATGGATTATACATGATTCAGAACAACAGAAGTAAAAAGTTTATATAAAGCATTCAATTCTAAAATTACTTTTATATACTGCACTGACTTAGATCTAATGACACCTTATTATTACGAAAACGTGAACAAATACAGTGTGACTTGCTTCTAGTAAATAAAAATAAAACCATAATAAAAGAGGATATGTCAGTTACTAAAGTGCTAAACATAACAGATTAAAATCTATATAAAAGTATCTATACCAGTTACTACATTTCTAAACATAAAATATGAACTGTCCATATAAGAAAGTTACTACATTTGTTCAATTGTAACACAGACAAATTGTACCTATATA
>JAOVYV010000045.1:17827145-17838809 GCA_025674545.1 Hassar affinis | reverse complement strand
GTAATGTCAGCATACCAGGAAACGTTTTCCACCACCAGCATCATGTAGTGACCTGGCCACTATCCTGCAAGAAGAATAGCTTAAAATGCCTCTGACCACTGTGCAGGACTTGTAGACGTCATTCCCAAGACGGGATAGATTTTTTTAGTTCACTTAATTATTAGTCACTATCAAAGCTGACCAAGCTATGACTTTTAAGATGTATCAAGAAAATGCAAAATATATTGACCAAGTGAACACAGCATGGTAAACATAAATTCTTAACAAATGCATTTTATTTGCACATGGAAATGAGTGAGGTTTTTAGTTGATAAAATAAATAGTTTTCTTAGTTGGTGTTTTTGTTGTTAGTTTTGTTGTTGTTGAAAGTTAATCTTGTTTGTTCATTTATCTGCCTGTTTATTTGCCTTATTCCATTTTCTTGTCTGTGTTCAAGTTTTATATTTTACAACTCTCTTTCTTCAGTAACTCTGAGCTCATGGCTCAGCTTAGCTAGCCTGCACATCCTCAGCTACACATCACCTTCAATTTGAATTCCATTAGTTGCTGTGGCAGTTTTCAAAAAATGGAAGGTCCTATTAATTATCAAAGTATGGACCCAGGGTAAAGGTGCATGTGCAATTACAGAATTAAATCAAGTCACCGTTTAGCTTGTCACTGCTGACAGAAATAATTTTTGTGAATTATTGAACACCTCTCTAGCAATCGTGCAAAATGTCCAATTCTCAGCATGGAAACTAGCCTTTTTCTCCTAATCTAATAAACCATTAACTGCCTTTCAGCTGGTTTTGGACAGACTGCTGGACAGACCTTTTATGCCTGTTATGTCCAAACACTTCCTGTTTATACTATCAGAGTTTGTTTTCTGAAATGTGAGGCAATTCATGTGACTGTGATCTCCAAACCTGTTCCTATAATTTTGCCATTCAGAATTCATAGATAGATGGACAGATGGCCTCACAATTGTCTCAAACGTATTCTGGTATTAAGTGGAGTTTATTGTTGTCTTGATGACTTTCCCAGTTTCTCAGGTCCCATGGCTGCAAATCAATCCCAAATCATCACCTGTCTACCACAATGCTTGAAAGTTGATATGAGATGTTTGTGGTGTTATGCTTCAAACACAACCTTGGACTTTCACTTGTTTGGTGGACTGGAGATACTAAATACCCCTACTGATGAGTGTGAAATCTAATCTAGTGTGAAAGCCATACTTGTTCAGTCTTTTTCTGATTGTGCAGTCATTAACGTAAATGTTTAATCTCCTTACAGAGGTCTGTAGGTCACATGATGTGACTCTTGGGCTGAGTTTGCTGAGACACACACACATTTCATTTCTTAAATACTGTTGTAATGATTGTGGAAGTAGGAAGAGTGTTCCCCCTGGTTTCTGAAAGTTAGTTTACTCTTGTGTTAAAATTTAGTTGTCGTCGTCGTTGTAATTGTTGTTGTCACTAAAGGTTATTTGTTTGTTTTCAGAAGTGAGGACCACACAACTGTTATTTAGCTCCTGATAGATGAAGAAACGTTTGCAAGAGTGTGTGTGTGTGTGTGATTGAAAATTTATGAAAATTTATTATTATTTATAATTCATGATTGTGCACTATTACTAGGTTCATATTATCACTTTTACTAGGACCTACCAAATACTATGAAACTCTGAAATTCATGTAAATATTTAAAAAAATTCTACTTTTTGTTCTCAATTATATAATTTGTAATGAAAAATTATATCATGTTGTAATCCTATTAGCCTTTTTGAGGTTTGGTGTATGTTTTGGATAAGGACAATATGTTTATAACCCACAGTTGTTTGGGTGTTATAGAGATCATTTGAAAAAAAAAACAATAGAGATGCTTCTATGAATCATCCAGGCATCATTTGGAATGAATGCATTCCTAACCAACGATGGCCATTCATGATCAAGTACATGATCAGTTGCTCCAAAAACTCTATATGGTATTTCACAGCCTTCAGTTATCAGTTAGTACTTGAAAAATGTGGGGGAGCCACACTGTGCATGGATTGGCTGTGGTGCCCACAATTAGTAATTTAATCTTCAAATCCATTGGGAATCTAGCACATTAAACGAACAGTACTGACATAGTGTTCTTGGTGGTTCTATACCCCATGAAAGTATTCAAGGTGGTTAATGGTTAGATATAAGTTTCCACTTCAGATATAGCTTTTGTGTCTGTTTTAACAGGCTTTTCTCTGAAAGTGGACATGATTACAAAGTACTGTATGTAGTATATCTACTTATTAGAGAAGACCTCCTATATTGAGTCTGAGTCAATACCATGAGCTTAAAGGATCGAGTCTGAGTCAAAGCTTTGGGGGCAGCCAAGACTGAGTCAAGACTGAACCTTTGCAAGAAGCAAGACCAAGTCAAGTCAAAGTCCTAAAAAAGTCTGTTTTCAAGACCAGGGATTTAAGTACTTTAAGTAATCATATTTACCATCACCCCTCTTAATGTTCAAAAGTGAAATTTCTCTAGGAGAAATTGGGGCTTGTTGGCTAAAAGGAAACTTTGGCAAACTCTATATTTCCAGCTATTGACATATTGACTTTTGTATTTTGTAAAAAATAACAAAAACCTGAAACTGGCAAAAAACACTGGTCCTTATGAAGACCATATCAAGTACCAACTACTTTAGTAATTGTATCTATCGCAATCTATTTGTCCATCAGTCAATCATGCCATACTAATAATGAGAACTGACAAAAATATAATAAACCCTGCATAAGCAAATGGTAGCCAGGCAGAGGTTCCTGCAACTAAATTTCCTGGATCTTGTGTAAAGCTGTGTAGTGTTACTTTTGTAGGTTTGATTAATTAAAGCAGGCCTTTCATATCCTATCAACGTATAGACCTCATGTTACTTCTGACTTTCATCAGCACCTAAAAATGTTTTTCAAAGCTGGAACCATGGGATGAACACAGTTAAACAGAGTGGCTCATAAATCAATTGCACTGAAAAGGGAGCTGACTTTAAATACCTTCCATGAGCACAAATGGAATAGTAAGTGACAGAACAAAGTGAGGCAATTAACTGTTTTCCTAAAAGTGGGAATATGGCCATTCATCATTTGTTGAAATGATGGTAATGTAGAAGAGTGCTGTAATTTGTAAAAGACAGAATATATCAGCAGGCTGAATGCAATGAGGAAGTGTACCTGACATGTTCATTGTGAGGCAAGTGGGTTTTCACAGGAAAGTAAGGTTTGTATATGAAAGCGAGGCCAAATTTTACTCATCCTATAAAAGACCTTAGATAAGAATTTTCATTTTAAATATAATTGAAAATAGATCTGTTGTGTGGCAGAGGGAATGGAGGCAAAATAATTTTTTATTTAGATATTGGTTGTATTGCAAAATTATATCCAGTTTATGTGTTTTTTAATTAATAAATTAGAAATGTATTTTGTTTCTCTGGGTTTTCTGATTTCCTCCTACTGTCCAAAACATGGATCCAGGCTGGTTGACATTTTGCAGGCAAGCAGGAGTGGATTGCACTGCACATTCCAGCATATCCCAAACATGTTTAATGGAGTTCCAGTCAGGTGAGTTTGAGGGCCAAGGCAGTATGGAGAATTCATTGTCATCTTCCTCCAACCATTCCTGAGTGATCTGAGCCTGATGCTCGGGCATTGTACTGTTGAAAAATCTGTTGTCGGGAAAGACCTCCTCAAGATATGGGTGCAGATGGTCAGCTAGCAGGTCCCTGTAGTGTTCACCATTAAAGGATCATGGTACAATGACTAATGGTCCTAGGGAATAACAAGAGAATGCTCCCCAGACCATCACACTACCACCATCGGCCTGTAACACTCCAACATTGCAAACAGGAGATGCAGCTTCATGCAGTTTCAACCAGTTGTGGCCCTGACCATTGGTGTGTCTGAACAGGAAACAGGACTGTCTTCCATGTGTCCAAGGTACATTGATGCATTTCTTTGGTCAACAGTAGCACACATGCTAGTCTATGGCTGTTGTACACTAGTCAATGCAGGGTATGTTGCATGGTCATAGCTGAAATTGGTTGTGCCTGCCAACTGTTGTACTGGCCAAGGCAGTATGGAGAATTCATTGTCATCTTCCTCCAACCATTCCTGAGTGATCTGAGCCTGATGCTCGGGCATTGTACTGTTGAAAAATCTGTTGTCGGGAAAGACCTCCTCAAGATATGGGTGCAGATGGTCAGCTAGCAGGTCCCTGTAGTGTTCACCATTAAAGGATCATGGTACAATGACTAATGGTCCTAGGGAATAACAAGAGAATGCTCCCCAGACCATCACACTACCACCATCGGCCTGTAACACTCCAACATTGCAAACAGGAGATGCAGCTTCATGCAGTTTCAACCAGTTGTGGCCCTGACCATTGGTGTGTCTGAACAGGAAACAGGACTGTCTTCCATGTGTCCAAGGTACATTGATGCATTTCTTTGGTCAACAGTAGCACACATGCTAGTCTATGGCTGTTGTACACTAGTCAATGCAGGGTATGTTGCATGGTCATAGCTGAAATTGGTTGTGCCTGCCAACTGTTGTACTGGTAGGTGAGCTGTTCCACTGTGGCATGTCACTGCTGCGATACCAGTCATAACACAGAGTACTCGCCTCTTGGATCAACCACATGTGGCCGGCTGCTGTGTAAACTTTGGCTGGATGTTTGTTGATGGTTCCTCCATTCTTGATACACCCTTGATACAATGGTATGGGAACAGCCCCCAAGTGCAGCTGTTGCTGAAACATTGGCACCAAACCTCTGGGCTCATGTCCGCAGTCAAAGTTCCTCAGGTCATTCTGTTTACTCATAACTGGTAAATGTTGCCTTCTACTGTGCAGTGGACAGGTCAACACCTTATATGAGAGCCAATAGTGACATAAGTCTGGCAACGCACGGGAGAAGGGAGGGGGTGAGGAAGATGGTAAGGACCAGCACCTGTTCCCGTAATTAACCTGTGTGTCTGTGTGTTTCCGACAGGGATATAAGGAGGAGGAAAAACCAGACAGGGGAGGCTGGTGAACGCTTATGTGTGTTGAAAGAGAGCCTGCGAGTTCTTGCCTCCGATAACCCTGTTAAAAGCAAATAAAAAGCACGTTCAGCAAAACCCAGACTCTGTTCGGTTTATTGTGCTACAGTGGTGCCGAAACCCGGGAAATCCTTAGATTACACCGTCATGGAGTCCACGTCTATAGCCACCATGGTCCAGTCGCTGGCTGCCATGCAGCGGGACCAGGCAAATACCTTCCACGCGCTTCGGGAGGACTGCGAGCGGCGGTTCCAAGCCCTGCTGCAGGGGCAGGCCGAGGACAGGGAGGCATTCAGAACCCTCTTGACCCCTTCCACGCCTCCCGTGACTGCAGATGCCCCCGTACCCACCTCCCTCCCCAAGATGGGCCCTCAGGACGACCCGGAAGCCCTCTTACAGCTCCTTGAGCACTTGGCGACAGCCTGGGAGTGGCCGGAGGAGCAGTGGGGGGCCCGCTTTCTCCCGCTCCTGTCGGGAGAAGCCCAGCTGGCCACATCCCAACTTCCTGCCGTTAGTAGACTGGACTTTGCCGCCCTCCGGCGGGTGATCATGCAGCAGGTCGGCCGCTCCCCCGAGCAACATCGGCAATTGTTCCGCTCCCTGGAGTACGGCGAGACGGATCAGCCCTACCTCTTCGGCCAGCGGCTGCAGGATGCCTGCCAAAGGTGGCTCCTGGCGGAGGATCGGGGGCTGGAAGCTGTGGTGGAGCAGATAGTATTGGAACAATTCATCGCCAAGTTACCGGCCCAAACCAGCGGGTGGGTCCGCTGCCATCGACCGGCAACTATGGCGGAGGCGGTGGCCTTGGCGGAGGACCATTTGGCGGCGTTCCCAATGGAGGGAGCGAACACAACAGCCTTGAGCGACTCTCCCAGTCCACGACGGCGGCGGCTCACGTCGGCGGCACTCCCCCCTTTTTTTAATCTCCTTCTCTCTCTCTCTCTCTCGCTCTCAGGCTCCGACGGCAGCGCCGCGACGGTAGAGAGGGCCAGCTCCGATCCCGGCACCGAGGGCGCAGCACCGTGTGTCTCTAAACCCCCCCTAACCCCTCTATGTTTGTTCCCCAGGGCCAGGAGCCGTACACCTCAGGTGCCCGCAGAAGGTCTGGGCCGGGCTGTTGGCGATGCGGGGATCCCGGGCATTTCCAGGATCAGTGCCCCGTGATGGAGGTCAGGACCGTGATCCGGATCAAGGACTCGCCACAGGCCGCCCATGGTCGGCCAGGGATGTATAAGGTTCCGCTGAGTGTTCAAGGGGTTACACACCAGGCCTTGGTGGAATCCGGTTGCATGCAAACCGTAATTCACCCAGGCCTGGTTCAAGACGGGGATTTGGGAAAAGCGTCACCGGTGAAAATAAGAAAAACATAAAAAACATAGCGTCGAGGTTGCGGTTAATCCCCACCTCTCCCATCCGCTAATTTTGGGGAGGAATTGGCCGGGGTTTTCTAAATTTCTAGGTGTTTTGTGTGCGGATGGGTCCTGTGTGAAGCCAGTAAATGGAAGGGTGAGGGAGGCGTTAGAAACGACGGGGGAATCCTCCTCATACGCGGCAGCTCCACGTCAGGGTGAAGAGGGGCCGGGGTTAGTCCCTCCTCCCTTCTGGGAAATCCCGCAGGGGATTTTCCATTGGAGCAGTCGCATGACGAGACCCTCGCCACGCCTTTGACGATTATCAACAATAGGCTTTATAGAGTGACACAGGACACTCAAACGCAGGAGATCACTACCCAATTGTTGGTTCCGAAGAGCCGCCGGGAACTTCTCTTCCAGGCGGCTCATTATAATCCGATGGCGGGGCATTTAGGACAGGACAAAACACGCACTCGTCTCATGGCCTGTTTCTATTGGCCGGGCATTCACGCCGCCGTACGCAGGTGCCGCTCCGTAACATCTCTGCTCGGAGCATTGCGGTGGCACTCTTCTCCGTAATCTCCCGGGTCGGGATTCCGAAAGAAATCCTGACAGATCAAGGCACAACGTTCATTTCCTGCACTCTGCACCAATTATATGAGTTATAGGGGATTAAATCGATTCGCACCAGCATGTACCATCCGCAAACCGATGGGCTGGTCGAACGGTTTAATCGCACGCTTAAGGGTATGATTAGGAAGTTCATGCACGGGGATCCGAAAGGTTGGGATAAGTGGCTGGAAGCTCTGTTGTTCACAGTCCGAGAGGTCCCACAAGCCTCCACAGGGTTATCCCCATTTGAACTGTGGTGAATCTGTGGTGGATTTGGCGACGCTGGTTCCGGACAGGGACGAGCTCGGGCCGGAGGTAGCTTAAAATCCTAACATTTTCACTCCGGTCCAAATTAGTAGCCACCTCTCCGCTTCCCAAGCTGCCGACATAGCGCGGGTACAGCGGGACGCACGGACCTCACACAGCACCACATAAAAACCTCCCCGGGCGTCACAGTTCGTAGTCGTCCCTATAGGCTACCTGAATTTAAAAAACAAATAGTAGGGGAGGAGCTTAAGGCCATGCTCGACATGGGGGTTATCAAGGAATCCCACAGCGAATGGAGCAGCCTGGTCGTTTTGGTTCCCAAACCGGACGGGTCGGTCCGCTTCTGTGTGGATTATAGAAAAGTGAACACGGTGTCCAAGTTTGACATGTATCCCATGCCCCGGATTGACAATCTGCTTGACCGTTTAGGCGCCGCTCGCTTTTATTCGACGCTGGACTTAACTAAGGGATATTGGCAGATCCCCTTGACTCCAATGTCCTGGGAAAAAATGGCTTTTTCCACGCCGTTTGGTTTACACCAATTTGTTACCCTTCCGTTCGGGTTGTCGGGGGCTCCGGCCATGTTTCAGCATCTGATGGACAGGGTGCTGCGGCCACACAGCGCGTACGCAGCTGCGTATTTAGACGATATTATCATCTTTAGCAATGATTGGTCACGGCACCTACAGCATCTCAGGGGGGTCCTAAAGTCGCTGAGGTGGGCGGGGCTTACCGCCCCCCTCCCAGGACCAAAAAGGAGGTGAGGCAGTTCTTGGGGCTGTCTGGCTATTATCGCCGCTTCATTCCGGCTTATTCGGACGTCACCAGCCCCTTGACTGACCTCACTAAAAAGGGGGAGCCAGATACGGTCCAGTGGACGGAGCGGTGCCAACAGGCCTTCTTGCAGGTAAAAGCGGCACTCTGTGGTGGCCCTCTTCTTCACTCTCCTAACTTCTCTCTCCCTTTTGTCTTGCAGAAGGACGCCTCGGACAGGGTGCTGGGGGCAGTTTTGTTCCAGGTAGTGGGGGGCGAGGATCGCCCCGTGCTGTACATCAGCCACAAGCTCTCCAACCGCAAGAGAAAGTACAGCAGGTCGAGAAAGAGTGCCTCGCGATCAAATGAGCGGTCCACACCCTCTGCTACTACCTATTGGGGAGAGCCTTCACCCTCTGTTCGGATCACGCTCCGCTGCAGTGGCTCCACCACATGAAGGATACCAACGCCCGGATCACCCGTTGGTATCTAGCCCTCCAGCCTTTCAAGTTCGAGGTGGTCCACAGACTGTCTGCACAGATGGCTGTGGCGGACTTCCTCTCTCACCAAGGTGGACTTCGCAGGCTGGACGGCTCCCCGGCCTGAGTGGGGCGGTGGGGATATGTGGCAGCGGGCGCGTGATTTCGGCGCGTCTGGCAATGCGCGGGAGTTTCCGAAAGGGATATAAGGAGGAGGAAAAACCAGAGAGGGGAGGCTGGTGAATGCTTATGTGTGTTGAAAGAGAGCCTGTGAGTGATAAAAAGCATGTTCAGCAAAACCCGACTCTGTTCGGTTTATTGTGCTACAACCACCAATTGGGATGCTTTGTCAGTGATCATATGCTTCCTGCCTGGTGTTCCTAACCCAGTCATTGTTCAGTGTAGAATAAAGCAGTTACTGAAAATGGATGGATGCAGTTCAAAAATCAAGTTCATTGCAGTTCAATAATATAAGGAAAGCTATGACTGCTAACTCTGTCTCTTGCTCTAAGCATAACGTTTTAAATTGGCATTTATCAGAAGATATTGTTCATTCGTTAAACGTTCACTTTTGGTCCATTAAATACTGAGATACATTCTGGTGTTAATTATAGTGATCAAATGACAGCACAGTGTAATTGGTAAACAGACTTTAATCCCCTTGTTTATTGTGTCAGTCAAACAGATCCAACAGTCATGTTAATCATGATCAAATATCATTGTTCCATGAGTGATAACACCCACAATTGTTAAAATAGCTTTCTTACCTCTCATAATGTCCTTCTATCCAGCAAATTCGTGGGGACAGTTAATATGGGTATAGTTTTCTCTTTGTTGCACCCTGCCCTGTCCCCTAACCAACAGCTTTCTCAATTCCTCCTTCCCACACCAATGTTTCTAAAATAAAGGGTATAAAAGAGGGAGCTATATAATTTATATTGCCTTCTGCTAACCTCCATGCTAGTGCTACTGACCTGTGGTAAGAAGGAAATCAATAGTCAATTCCATTTTGCAGCCTGCCTGTGACAGCTACTAGATAGGAGTGCATTGGATGCTTGTAAGGAGCAGGACTGTGAGTCCAAGTCATCGTGCTCCACTGCCCTTAAGACAGATGTAAAGTGTACCATGCCATTGTCCTATTGCCTAATATAGCTTTTGTTTGCAGATCCAGCGCTTTATGGCATAGCTATATCTGTAATTCCTCTAAATGAAACTAGTCCTAGGGGTGTGTTTTATCCTGGACCAGGGTATTTCTAAGAAGTAAAAGTCTTTAAACAGGGTGTCACCTTTAAGTCTATTAAACCTCAACACATGAAGATTAATGAAGTTGGTGAAATTGATTTTTTGGGTTTCAAAAGTCTGAAAATTCTCTTATGGGAGCAATCACAAACAAAATGCAGTGTGGTTTTAGGATTACATAGTCATACAAAAGAAAGTTGTATGTAAGTAAATTCATAAGAACGCTTACAAATAATTTGATTTGATTGCATCAACACCTCTGAATCAGGTCAAGAAAAAAAACATTATTTTTTACAGAAGGCTGAATATGCTTGAGTTGCTGGACGAGCTGCAGGCTCCAATCTCACAAAGAATGTAATGTCCTCTGCAGTATATTCCATTCATTATATATGATTAATTCAGAGATTAAGGAAATCAGAGATGAATGTATCGGCTTCATCCTAATCAGAAAATGCACTTGTATTAGCATACAGTGTTTTTGTAAATTTTTTTCCATTTATCTGTTGTGTTTCAGAATGTCAGAAGGAAAATAAAGTAGATCAATTGCTGGAATCTGGGATACAAAATTAGACACCTAGTCATTTCATAATTTAATGGGATAAAAAGCATAATAAGCTTAATATGTGGTATCTTATATCACTTTTACACTCAGAGTGTAATTCATCTTTACACAAGATGTGTGATTCTGCACCAATGTCTTCTTTACTTGAGTCAGATCCTAATGCTTGCAACATTGCCTATTTTTATTGCAAAGATTTGCCAGTTTCTTCTTCCAAAAGGTTCCAAAATGTTCCAATGGAATGGGAATGTAGCATTGCTAAAAGGTATCACTCCAAGGTATCAATTTTCATGCTTTTTTCCACCACCAAAAACATGTTCATAGCTGGACTAGCTACAATAAAATTGCAAAAATAACAATCAGTTAAAATGCTATTGAGCATAGTCAGGGACAAAATCAAAGAAAATACCCCAGAATTCATACAGGCATATTCCCTCCACACACATTGAGGAGAATAGTGAGTAAAGCAATGAATAAAACAAGATTAGAGTTGCCTTTAGTTGATTATTAAGGTTGTCACATTTATACATTGGCTATTGAACAAAGCCTCAATACCAAGGGTATAATACCACTAAAGAAAGTCACCAACCATCATTGGACATGTGATTGGATTCAAGTTCTGGGCAGATGAGGCTGAATTAGAAACTGTTTACTGTTTGGTAACAAATTGGAACTGTATACAATGAAATATCCCTATACCTAATGGAAAATATAATGGTGTATCTCTGATGCTTTGGACATGTTTTCTGTTTAATAGTACAGGGGCTTGAGTGCATATTGATGGAATCATTAATGAACAACAATAGACAATAGATAGATTTTACCACAAAACAGTAAACATACATCCAGTAACAGATAAATAGTGACAAAAGACAGAATCTTTGTTTGCCAATGGCCATCTCAGTATTTTAAATCTCAGGATTTAAAATGTATTTTAATGCAGTCTAATTTGGCACAAAGTTTATAATATAAGAATAATATTATATTATATAATTAATATAATAATTTCTGAGGTCAGTGTAAAGGTGTCTCCAGCTTGAGAAATTACAGGAATAGTCAGTTTCTTCATATCATATATCTGCTTAATGCATATAGCTGCTTTTATACCTGACTCAGCACAACACAGCCACAGAAATTTAGCCTTTCTGAGCTTTTATATATATATAATATATATATATATATACAGGGGTTGGACAATGAAACTGAAACATCTGTCATTTTAGTGTGTAAGGTTTCATGGCTAAATTGGACCAGCCTGGTGGCCAATCTTCATTAATTGCACATTTCACCAGTAAGAGCAGAATGTGAAGGTTCAATTAGCAGGGTAAGAGCACAGTTTTGCTCAAAATATTGCAATGCACAC
>JAOVYV010000045.1:17806885-17818036 GCA_025674545.1 Hassar affinis | reverse complement strand
GATCTGTGATTTGTGTTCTATTCTGGATAAAATATTAGATGTTGGCACCTCCACATCATTGCATTCAGTTTTTATTCCCAATTTGTTTAGTGTCCCAACTTTTTTGGAATCCGGTTTGTAGGAAATATAAATCAACCAAGTCTCTTAAGTTATTATTTTAAAAAAAATTATTTTTTTTCCTGATGAGTTCATTTATTTTTTTCCAACAGTTAAGTCGACCTGATAACAAAGTTAAGCTCTGTGGTCTGCTTCATGGCATGAGTTACGAATCACAGATGAGGGTAAGGTATCAGAATAGCAGCCCATGGAGTGAGTGGAGTAATGCTGCCATGGCTACTACACCCATGAAAGGTACTTACAATTCTAATTTATCTCTACTATATTGTGTTTTTAACATACTGTAAATGAATAATATTACAGCTACCTGACAGTAGCATGTGCTAGTATAATTATACTAGCAATTTCATGAGATGACCAGAAAGTTGTCTAGCTTGAGTATACTCTTTATACTGTGGTTTATTCATAACCATTACATTTATTAATTATTTTCTAGATATGATGGGTTTACCTAGCACCAGCTTGCATTAATAACATGCTAGATCAATCCACTACAGATCAATGAATAGGAAGTTCAAGTCAGCTTTACCAGAATCTGGACCTAAATTCATAATGCTTGAAATGACAAAGAAAAAAAGGTATAAACTGCAATTGAAAATGTTCACTAATCTTGTGGCCACATTTACTGACAGATCTTGAAACTACTAATCGAAGAAATAACAAGTCAGATATTTTAAAACAGAAGATACAGCACTTCACATGCACATTGTTGAAAATTGTTGCAATTCATTTATAACATCTGGCGAGCCTCAATCATTTCACATCTCTGTAGTCAAAGGATAGTGCAAATGATATACTGAAGTACATAGAACTGGCTTTGCATTCTATAAATACAACACATAAGAAAAATGTTAGGTTTTATTTTTCAACAAATGAATTAATATATGTAAATCCAATGGTTGTGAAATCTGTCCCTAGGTATATTTGCTAAGCAAGCAACATTACTAATGCCTCTCTTTCACTTGGTTCATATGGGCATAAATGAGAAAAGAAAGAATGTTTAATTTAATCACAGGATTATTTAATATTTATATTGGCTTTAAAGGTGTAAAAAGGTTGTCAAGAAACATGTCTTTTGCAGTCTAGTGCTGTAAAGACAACATGTAAGTTTGCATGCAATTCTATTTTACAACCTGAATTTTACAATAAACCTCATGATTTTTTATCAGAATTTATAAGACCTAATTTTCAAAGAGGTGAATTTGGACCAGATATAACCATTAAAGATTTGCAGTGAAAATATTCAGTAGAAGCAAATGATGTTTTTTTAAGTATGAATTCAGATCCAGGTTCTGTTTTAACTCCACAAATGAAAGCTAGTCATATAATCTGTTAAGATTAACATCTTAACTTATATATTCATAAATCTCCCTCTTTGGGTTTATCAAATTCACACATATCTTCCTAACTAAATTATTTAGAGTGCAGTATATGAGGTGATAAGAACAGCTTATGATACAGTGTCTTTAAAAGCTTTACTTAATTAACAGTGCAAATAAAAGCCTTCATGTACTGAATCGAATTGTGTTTTTCAGCGCCCAGTGGCCGACTAGTCACATGGCTGAAGCTACTGAGACCAGAAAGCAGGAATCAGACAGCGCAGCTGTTCTGGAAGGTGAGAATTCAACAAATACAACACCTCACAGGTTGTGAGCGATTGACTAATAGAGTTGAGCTCTCTCTGTACTCATCGATTTTTAGCAACAGTAAGTTGCTTGAAGGTTTTTAGCAGTTACAATGATATTGCCTCCTGTATCTGTGGTGTGATTGTGACATTACAAAATTGTATAAACAAACTTGTAAAGAAATATTTATTGTCATTACTCTTTGGCAAATCCCTGTCTGATGCTCATGTCACACTTTGCACTCTCAGCCATCTTTGCAGTTCCGTGCCAACAGCATGAATGTGTCTTACACTGTATCACTAATGGGAGAATTCGCAAAGAGGAAAGAAACTGTGTGTGTCACAGATCAGCAACACTGTTCTTTCCAGATCCATGCGAAGGTCAGAAAGGTCTGCTTGACAGCCATGAATGAAGCAGGGAAATCCAACCCTACTGAAGTGCCAGTTTACAGAAGAAGAGGTAGCGATAACATTTAGACACAGCTCTTTGTCTAGCTAAGATGCATATTATAATGATGATCCCAACCATTTTATATAACCAAGCATTTCAAGTGTATCAATTATAAATATGTGTTGATCTAATGGTTTTCAGGAATGGATCCTGTCCTTTTTCTGAAAATACTTCCACAATCTGAAGAGTCTTTGTTGGCCAAATGGAAAAGCCCAGATACCTCAGCCTTTAGTGCATATGTGCTAGAGTGGAAAGCACTATGTGGGATGAATCCAAATCATGTCTCTTTTGAAATTCTGGACAAAAATCAGACCAGCTTTGTGGTATTGGGTACAGTGAAAATTCCAAGCATTATCTTGTTTTTTTTGTTGTTGTTTTTTTTTGTTTTTTTTTAAATCTCAATGAATGTTTACTTACTATAAATGCTAAAATGAACTGTATCTCTGTATCCATTTTAGGTCTTGAGCCTTACATGCCTTATGAAATTTCAGTGTATCCAATGTATAAGGGTGGTATTGGTCAGCCCTACAGCACTGTGGCATACACAAAACAAAAAGGTTCATTTTCATTGTGAAAATTGTGATTGAGGAGGCAGAAAAATGATGGGGAATATATCACAGTGATAATGATACAAGATTTCCCTCTAGTGGTCTGCTCATGAGTTTATGCCAAACATGAATCTGATACTACTACTACTACTACTACTACTACTATCAATAATAATAATAATAATAATAATAGAGCTGCTCTAATAATGGTTGTCTTTTTATGATCACAGCCCCCACCATATCTCCAAAACTGGAGATTGGGAAGATCACACCTTCTTTTGTTGAACTTTCCTGGGATGAAATCTCACTGCAGCAGAGGAATGGAATCATTACTGGATATAGGATTTTCTACAGGGATGAGAAAAACAATACAGGAGGTAGGCTATATACAATTACTATACAATTGCATAGAAAGTGCACACACACACACACACACACACACACACAATGCTTCTTCCACTAATTCTCATTTGTCCTTCTCACATAGTTATAGATACTGACAGTACAAACAGACATGTGGTGCTAAAGGATCTCTATCCTTTCACCATCTATGAACTCCTCCTCATGACTAGCACACACGGTGGCAGTGTCAATGGGTCCATTGTCACAGTTAAAACTGCGGCTATTGGTAGGAATTACAGAATACTTTATAGAATATTATTTATAACAAGATACTAATAAGGATGTTCATAAATTATTTTGTTTATTTGGTTTTGCTATTAGATGCCTTTGAGATCGTTCTGATTGTCATTCCAGCATGTGTTGGATTGACACTTTTCTTCTTTGGGATGTTTACCTGTTTTATCAAACAAAAGTGGTGAGTCTCCACAAAAAGCATATTGCTTAATTTTTTATTATACAATTGGGAGACTTCAGAGTACTCCACTGTTTGTTCTATAAAGGATGAAGAAGTATGTGTGGCCAGTGATTCCAGACCCCGCCAACAGCAATATTAAAAAGTGGACAACAGCTGATTCTCTGGAAGTAAGTTCATGTGTGTATGTGTGTATGTTGGTATGTATGTATGTATGTTTTTGAATGCCACACATCCTGGAGAAGCAGTTGTTCTATTACAAATTAATTTTAAAGATGTTGCTATACATTTCTATATTCACATTTCTTGGGTAAGAAACATGACAGGGTGTGCTCTTATAGGAAAATTATTTGTCATATGCCCCAAAGTGTTTAATCCTTTTATACCACAGCAATTTGGATTAAATATATGGAAAGAGTCACTAATGTCAGCACTGTGTTACAGTCAGGAAGGTTTCTGCCACAGTGAAGTCTTCAAACGAGAGGACAGGAACTAATTTGTCTTTTGCACATTCCATAATATGAAATATAATTATAAACAGTTTAAAATTTGTCTTCTGTCATTATGTGTTAGTTGTTAGTACATTTAAAATTGTATTACTTATCAAATGTTTATGGTATAAGAGGAATAATCCACCTTTGGGCTTTGGGAAATGGATTACTTCCCCCCATTTTGATTATTTTCCTATTACACCAGACCTTGTGTTAAATTCCTTATTTATTGTATAGTTAAATACATCTATGTTATTCAAAATATCTGTAATGTAGATAATAATTTGTGACATGTTTTGCCTCCAAAGTGTATGCCACCCTTTAAAGAGGTCAAGGACCCTGTGCTGGTGTATCTCTCCCATGTCAGTCTTTTGAATCTGCCTGACAAAGAGTTGTCGAAAGGAGACGAGAATATCAAGACCTGCAACTGGCCATGTAACAACAAAAGTGTTGATGCAGGCCATGATGATTCATCCCATGATTCTGAATCCTTTGATTCAGAGCAGCAGAGTGAGTCTGTGCCTTATGCTACAGTTGTCTTTGCTGGGCCATATCGACGCCAGCCTGTCCCTCCACCAGTCTACCTCCGCTCAGAGTCTACACAACCTCTACTGGGGGAAGAGGAACCTTCTAGTCCTCGTCTGTATGAGAAAATGTCCGCCCAGGTCAATCTTCCTGATGTAGACAACTTTTCAAGATTTCACAAGAATCTAAGTGCTAGAGAAGAAAAAGCTTCACTTTGGGGGGATTTCCCTATGCTCAGGTCTTTGGAAATCAACAGTAAAACTTAAATTCAATATTCAGTATTCATATACAGCCATAAAATGTTGTTAGGTGACAATGGTTACCTTTCCTCTGTTTGGTGCTACAGTGGAATATAATTACTAATTTGTAACCTTTTTTGTAATAGAGACATACAAACCACAAGAACTTGTGGCCTTATTCCTTAGAAACTAATAATATGAGTCAACCTGCAGGACGTAAAAGTAAAACTATGAGCATGTTATCCATATTATACCATATTTACATGGTAATATCTGTCAGTAACATGTACTAGGGTAAAGTGCTAAGTAAGATTTGGTGAGGACACCAAACTGTAGCAAAAGACTATCACTGTCATGGTTACAGCATTGTCACTTTTGTACATGATGTATGTGATTGGCCAGTCATTCAATCTGCCCATGCACTGACCTATAATATATGATCAAATGATTTAATAATCCAAATTAATTTTGAACGAAGCATATATTAGTCTGCCCACTGTGATATGCTGGGAAATAAAAGAAATAATTTAAAAGAAGCATAATTTAAACCAGGCATTTCATGATTTAGAGGTTATACTTGAATAGGTTTGTGGTTATTCTGGGCTTCCATTTTCTTGTGTAGCAATGTTTTGTCACACCTAATGGCCTAACTCACCACTACGATATCCAATTCAGTCAATCTTGACAGTCAGTGGTGCCAAATGGATAGTGAGGTAGTATAATAACTTGTTCAGGAGACAATGTGATAGGATGCAAAATAATACATGAAATAGTACAAAAATAATACAAAATAGTACTGTATATACAGTTCTGTGCAAAAGTTTTAGACAGGTGTGAAAAATGCTATAAACTAAGAATGCTATGTACACTTGAACACAGTTTTTGAAGGAACTTGGCTGATAGGCTGTTCCAAACATCTGGGAGTACTAACCACAGCTCTTCTGTGGATGTAGGCTTCCTCAAATCCTTCTGTCACTTCATCTAATCCCTTTTCATGTAATCTCAGACTTAATGATGTTGAGATCAGGGCTCTGTGGGGACCATACCATCACTTCAAGGACTTCTTGCTCTTCTTGACTATGAAGATAGTCCTTAATGGCATTGGCTGCAAGTTTGGGGTTGTCCTGCTGCAGAATAAATTTAGGGCCAATCATATGCCTCCCTGGTGGTTCTGCATGATGGATAAATATCTGCCAGCATTGAGGACACCATTAATCCTGACCAAATCCCCAACTCCATTTGCAGAAATGCATCCCCAAACTTGCAAGGAACCTTCACCATGCTTCACTGTTGCCTGCAGACACTCATTATTGTACCGCTTTCCAGCCCTTTAGCGGACAACTGCCTTCTGCTACAGGCAAATATTTCACATTTTGACTCATCAGTCCAGAGCATGGGCTGCCATTTTTCTGCACCCCAGTTCCTATGTTTTCATGCATAGTTGAGTCGCACGGCCTTGTTTCCATGTCAGAGGGCTGAACTCTTCCATGAAGACCACTTCTGGCCAGATTTCTCTGGACAGTAGATGGGTGTACCTGGGTCCCACTGGTTTCTGCCAGTTCTGAGCTGATGGGGCTGCTGGACATTTTGAATTTTGATTTTGAAGGGCAAAAAGCTTGATGTGTTTCTCATTTGCTGCATTAAGTTTCCTTGGCCACTACGTCTACAATCCTCAATGTTGCCTGTTTCTTTGTGCTTCTTCAAAAAAGCTTGAACCCCAGTCTGCTTTGAAATCTTTGTCTGGGAGAGCCCTTGCTGATGCAGTATAACTACCTTATGTTGCTGTGCTCAGTCTTGCCATCGTGTATGCCCTGTGACATGCCCTGTGTCTTCCACAGCCTCACCTTGGTAGCAGAGTTTCACACCCAGTTTTAAGCAGGTTCCTCACCCTCAGCTGTTTATGTTATATGCTGTATATGTTACATTGAATAATCATAATTTGACAAAGAAATATAATTTCAGAGAATGCACTATAGTGGCTGATAAATGTGATCTTATCTGTTCTAACTACGGGTCTAAAGGAATAGCACTTCTTTCAGCTGCTTCAACTGTGAAGTAGTTAAAAGCCCTATGAAAATATTTATCTACATGTCCTTCTAGGCCTAAGTGATATCGTTGACTCAGTACATTTATTTTTACTCTTTAGCTGATGCTCTTTCTCCAAAGCAGCTTACAATTGAAACAGGATATGCACAGAGCGGATAGCAGTTAAGGCCCTTGCTGGCAGTTTGGAGGAAGCAGGATTTGAACTCATAACTCAAATAGTATCCCTACTATTGTTAAATAGGTATGAAACTATAGTCTATTTGACTGATTGTGATCAGTTTCTCAGTGTAAATAATATATATATTTTGAAAGTATGAAAGCAACATATGGTGCTCATCAAGGCTCCATACAAGGGCCTCTTCTGATTTCCATCTACATTTGGGAGATACTATCTGCAATTATGGAATAAATACCCATTGTTATGCTAATGATATACAATTACTGTATGTAAAATTATTTTACAGAGTAATTATTTTTTATTCATGAAATGCATTTTCATATAATTCATGCTAAGAAGACTAAAACTTCCTGTTAACATACATGGCTTACCATCTTAATATATAAGTGTAAGTAAGTAATTATTATTGTTAATTAACTGATCAGGATGCAGGTCTGTTTTTTAACAGAGTAACAAATAGTGGAGAAAAACAATTCAGTATATTCAGATACTGTAAGTCAGTGGTTGTATAAAGTCCACATGCTCACAGACAGATGTAAACTGGTCTGTGGCTTCGTTAAATAGAATCTATGATATGTGGCCCACCAGCAACTAATTGTGGCAGCAGATGGTGTTAACACTGTTCATATTCATTATTTAATTTCCACTCCAATATACTATGGTATACAGCCCTCTGGTATTTTGATGAGGTCTAATCTGGCCCATTTTGAAAGAACTTTTTATAAGTAAAGCACAGCTTATATATTGTAGAGCTTTATAGTAATTTTGTTCCTTGATTAATTTCATTGGACTTTAAGTTTTATCAGAGTTTGAATCAACTCTTAGTTTAGCAATTTCTTTTTTGTATTTTTAATTTTCTGTTTCACTGGGCTCGTAATTGTTTGTCTATTGATTTACTGTTGATTCATATGTAAAACTACCTTGTGATACTTATTATTACAAAGGCTAGATAAATAAAAATTGAGTCGAGTTAAGATTGGCTACCTTATATGCTCTTGGAAAACAGTTTAATATTACCTATGGATTCTTCATGGATTCACTTATCAATTAATTCTCATATTGAATAAATTGAAAAAATAAAAAGTTTATAAAATAAGTTGTTTATTTTCTTTAAGTATATCAGTCACTTGCCCAGCCTACCTTCACTAGTACAAAAGTACTTCTGCACATAGACTTCATTTTGGTGGATTCTTCATTCTTCCTTTCTCACAACTGTCATGAAGAGTTGCATATAATACTATAAATAATAGTATTTATTTTTTTCTTATTTTAGATATATGAAGGAAACTTTTATAACACTTGTTTATGCAGTATCCATATTTGTTTAGTATAGCTACACTATATAAGTTATCAATATGTCTCAAAAAGAGAGTTGAAAAATAAACCACAATTACCTTGTTTTGTTGTCAATTAATATGGTGTATATGTAGGGAAGGTGAGTTTGTAGTTACCAATACCCCAAACTGATCGCGGTTACAAAGGTTCACAATGGACCCGCTCCACAACAAACAGGTTCGTGCAATCAAGACAGAGACATGGTTCAATTTCTAATCATAATATTTATTTACTTCCAAATGTATTAAAATATATTTTTCAATCTTTTGTTTAAATGGTTGCGCCCTACACTGTAACCAAACATAAATAACAAACACAAATACTAATAAATAAATCGAAACGGACAAGAGAGGGCTTACCAGAGGGAGGACCGTAGCTATAGAGTAGGTCGGAAGGTCCACACGTGATATACCTGCACTGCACACCCAGGTGACACTACACTACCATAAAGGTGAACTCACAGACACGATACCCTCTCAATGGGGTGCCGCCGTAATACAGGACAAGCAGCAACGCGAGAATATACCATCATAAAACACAATGGAAGCAGAACAGCAGCCGGAGCGGAGTCCGACGATACAGAGCTGATTGCAGGCCCAGAAGAGGAAGGATGCGAGCCCCAGCTGGTCTCGGAGGCAAAAATCACGAATGTGGATCCTACGTGAAAGGAGGAAGCATTAGCCATGGAGCAATATAAAGACATAACGCTGAACGAATGCGTTGCCGGGTAGCCACATACCAGAACGCGGTGAGAGGGTAAAACTGGATAAAAATGCAAAGAATGCATGCGCGTAAACGCGGAGCACAGATGAAACCCAGAGGAGCCTCTGCAGAACGTAGGCCACTGAGTGAAACTCCCTGGAAACAGTGCGAGAAGCTAGCATTAGCAAGTGGCAACTAACTTGCATTCCAACGCCAAGGGGAAGCAGTTAACATACCTCAAAGGAGAAACGTGAAAATACCACGCGCTGCCTCTACAACGAGCAACAGCAACAAAACCAATGCTGCTAGCCAGGCAGAACTGCGTGGAACAGTCAGAGCTTGTGTGGCTCCACCAATTTATAAATTACCGCCAACGCTGGACAACGAGCCAGCGTGATGACATAACCAATGGCGCGGCACGGCTGCGACACGCCTAAGGTACCGGAGCGCCACTACTTATAGAAAACAAAAGTGAGAATGTAGAGTTGAAACAGATATATGCTATGAATAACCAATTCAGGTAAGAAAGGTAACATAGTTGCACATGCACATTGGCCCTTTGTGGGCAAGCCATGGGCACTGTGGACAGGGGCCAGCCCATTCAAACTCCAGACAAGCCCAAAGTGCATTTTCTGTGGCAATCCTGCACACTGAAATGCCCTCTCAAATCCCACGAAAGAACATTGTGCATCAGCCCAAACTGGGCCAATACACTTTCCCCCCGTAGGCCCACTTCAAGTATTCTTTGGGCAGCATGCACTTGGGCATTCCCACACAAATCCTCCACACCCTTTAATAACACCATTTAAGTACAGCATGGGTTTTATGTGGCTAGCCTGCTCTCGGGCCAGCAAATTTAATACCCTGTAGGTCCAACATGGGTTTAATGTAGGCATACACACACAAATCCCACACAGGGCGACTGTAGATGAGCCCAGATTAAGCTTGTACAGTTTGTACCCTGTAGGTTCAGAGTGGGTTTTATATGGGCATTTTATTGTATTTAAAATCCACTAATAATCTACAAAACTGATCCTAGTTAAAATGTTGCATATATGTTGCCTTTGCTTTATATATTAATCACATAACATTTTAATACTATAATATTAAATCATATTTAAATATTGAAAAATAAAACAATTAGAAAAGTAAAACAATCAAAGATGTATTAAATTATATAACAAAAATCTTTTCTTTGACAAGATGTGAAACCTACACCAACTGTCCAGTAGGTGGCAGTAAAACACTAAGCAATGGAATTAATATATTGCTTCTTCTTTGCATAATACAGTTTCACATTGCATTTTTTGCACAAAGTACACATAATTGTGAAGTGAAAAGAAAAGTATACAGTTTTCAAAATGTTTAATAAAGAAAAATCTGAAAAGTGTGGCATGCATTTGTATTCAGCCCCCTGTACTCTGACAGCCCTAAATGAAATCCAGTTTAACCAATTGCCTTTAGAAGTCACCTAATTAGTAAATAGAGTTCACCTGTGAGTAATTTATTCACAGTATAACTACAGTTGTTATATGAAGGCCTCAGAGGTTTTTTATTAGTGAACAAACAGCATCATGAATACCAAGTAACACACCAGACAGGTCAGGGATAAAGTTGTGGTGAAGTATAAAGCAGGATTAGGTTATAAAAAAATATCCCAAGCTATGAAGATCTCATGGAGCACTGTTCAGACCATCATCCGAAAATGGAAGGAGTATGGCACAACTGCAAACCTACCAAGACATGGTCGTCCACCTAAACTGACCACGCAGGCAACTGAGCACTAATTAGACATAGCAGCAAAAGGCCCTTGGTTACTCTGGAGGAGCTGCAGAGCTCCACAGCTCGGGTAGGAGAATCTGTCCACAGGAAAACTATTAGTCATGCACTCCACAAATCTGGCCTTTATGTAAGAGTGGCAAGAAGAAAGCAATTTTTGAAAGCAAGCCATAAGAAGTCCCATTTGCAGTTTGCCACAAGCCATGTAGGGGATACAGCAAACATATACAGGGGTTAGACAATGAAACTGAAACACCATGGCTAAATTGGACCAGCCTGGTGGCCAATCTTCATTAATTGCA
>JAOVYV010000045.1:17759897-17776447 GCA_025674545.1 Hassar affinis | reverse complement strand
GGCTGGTCCAATTTATCCATGAAACCTCCCACACTAAAATGACAGGTGTTTCAGTTTCATTGTCTAACACCTGTATACTTGTATACAAACAAATTCCTAAAAATTGAAATAACTGAGCATGTGTGTTTTTATTTAGCCATAAGCTACCATTCATAAATATAGTAAATATTTTTGCATGTATTCTGTGTTAAACTAATGTTTATTAAGGTCAACACGGTACCAAATCCACTGGCAAAAGAAGAGCTTAATCTACTTGCTAAGCTGATGGGAGGATTGGAGGTTCGAAAACCAAGCAACAGTGACTCTGGTTTCCGTATCAACCTTTTTGCTACAGATGAGGAGGAAGAGTAAGTTATTTGAATGATGTACACAGCTTGATTCAGTGCCATAGTTGTTATTTCACTGAAACAGCAATGGTTCTTTGAATGACTGTAACTGGTAATTTTCTTCCACAGGGAGGCTTTGATATCAAGACCAGCAGAGCTCTCCTATGGAGTTATAAATATCCAAGCAACCAAGGTAAGAAGGAATTTGTCTAGAATGGCATAGATTTCAATAGTGAAATTTAGTGTCTAATTATGCCAGGCCTTATAGCACAGCGCTGTTACATTCTTGAATCTGATTGGTCAGAAGGTCTGGCACTAGACTGAGAATTCATATTACACATTTATTTTAATGTGCTTGTTTCTATAGTAGCAAATGGCAGATGATCTACATAATATATAATATAATGATATGTTGATATTTAACAAAGAAAAACATAAACTTTGATATGGTAAATCTTTCTGTTAGGAAACATTTATTTTTTTATTTAAAAAGTCTCCCTTAAAAAAAAAATAAGTACATTTTACAAAAGCACTTTGTAAAGGTGAGTGTCCCACCATGGAATGTCTTATGGGTAGAAGAACTAAACATAACTATAATCAGTTGGACATACTACATGTTGTACATTAATACATTAAATATTGTATTATTATTAAGTTGCTGTGGTATAAGAGGAATAAAACACATCAAAAAATGCCATCTGCTTTGCATAGGGCTGCAATACACCAACCTGTCCTTGATTATTTTCCTGTAACAACATGCCCCATAGTCTTTTATTCCTTACAGCTCAAACTAAGTATAGAGAAAACACTGATTGCAAATGGTCCTAGCATGTTCTGACAAAGCTTGGCTTAATAGGCTTGTCACGTATTTGAAGGATTACACATTTAGTAGGTTGGGTGAGATAAAAATCAGATAATGAGACAGGGGAATGTTCTTCATGACCTCATTAGTCATCTTCACTGTTCTTCAGGACAATCAGGCCAATGCAGAATTGGCAAAGATCATGGGGGAGTTCACTGAGGCAGAGGAGCCTGTTCCAAGCTCCAGCAGCAAAGGTGATGACCTTTTGGCCATGATGGATGGCCTCTGATGTGCAGTGAATATACACTCATCTAATGGAAAGCAGTCTAGGTTGTGCATGGTGTGCTTCAGTGTCTCATGTAGAGAGCTGAGAGAATGGCCATCTCCCAAAACACCAACAACTAGGAACTGGTATGTGTTTGAACTGGTAGAGTCGATCATTGTCAGACACTGTCCATCTTGTTTGGGTGCAGCAGATGTGGAGGATTCTTTAAATCTAAGCAGTTGCTGTGACATCATAACTTAATGTAAAGTTTAAACCTTGGTAATTTCACTGGACAAGCAACATGTTCCATCAACAATTCCATTTATGAGAATTGATTCCATGAAAATCTAAATGATAATCCAGACAATTATAATTTGTTAACATTTAAAATAAGAATGACATTAAAAAGGACACTGTGACAATAACCATAATAACAGCAAAGCATCAGGGCAGCAATAGCTAACAAAAGTACACATACTATACAAAATTTATAGCTAACCTTAAATACCCAATGATTGTTGATTACACTGTGTGTAGCCTTGCCAGCTCCAGTCTGTTAATAAGGAAACAAGAAATGCATTTCTAAGAAAAGCAGTGTCATCTGGAGGTCCTTTGTGAACTGAAGTAGTGTGCATGTTACATTTCCCAAAATAATACTTACATGACATAAGTTAAGATTTGCAGTTTGTGTAGCTGTGTTTTACCAATTTGTACTGTTTTTACATTCCAACCCCTACACTACATTGTCATTGAGTTTCAATCCCATACCTATCATAAACTTGCATTATAATGGTACACTGTGATGTGCTTTGATTAGATTAGCATAAGAAAGCACCATGGGCTGTAATGCTAATACAGTGTCATCCATTTTTGTGGTGGCTGTGTACTGCGTTAAGTAATGAAACATCAATATATAGTCCAACAACTTGAAAGAAATGCAATTAACCTTGTCAAAACTAAGAAGTGAATGCTGTGTCAGGTCTCCATATGGAAATTTGATATTTGCATCTGTTGAACAATCAGAGAACAGACAGTAAAGTGCACATTTTGCTGTTTGAGCATATGTGTACTTGCATAAATGTGGATCATGTTGATCTTTTTTACCTTGGCTGAATGCTTGGCAGCTTGTGAACCTTAGGTGAAATAAATAATAAAAGTGTACTCCAAGTTAAATCTGAATGATTAGCATTTGATTTGCATAGGCAAAATCAATTAACTATCAGAGTTATCTATCTCTAAAATTGAAAGGTCTCTGCTTTTTGTTTTATTCTATGGTCCTGCCTTTTCACTCTAATCTACCACACACACAACATTAAGATCAGAAAAATTAAATGTCCTTTTAAATGAAATGCAATGGAGTGCTATGGGGCTCTTGTAAATCCTGTAATTGTCAGAGATTTGCTTTTACAGGTGGATGTGTTTTAAGTAGTTTTTTAACATCTAGCAGAAGAGATGTGTAGATGTCTACAAATGTGTAAAGATTGCATAAAACACCCTTTTTCTGAATGTGTATAATAAATGCACCTGCTTATTGCATATATTATACATTTATGTAGTACTGCTTAACATTCATTTGATTTTCTGTTGTGTATGTTCATTCATACATAATTCACAAATAAATACTAAGGAATCAAAAACTGTGTGCTTCTTACAAATATAAAACATGCTGTTTAGTTTAGTGTTAACATTAGCTTACCAGCAGTAGTGTTAAGTTCATGACATTTTGTGTGGATCCTGGCAGCAGTTCTATATTAGAAGCAATATCCTGTTTCAGAATGTCAACAATTTCACATACGGGTAAACTTCACATTCTTGTCTTCTGTGCTTGGTTTAGTTTAATGTGAATATTTGCATGGAATGTTAAGTTTTACTTTCAGACATAAACAATACGTGTAAGACTAATGAAAACTACTGATGTCAAAAAGCTTGCTACCAAGGCATGCTTTAATAGTATAACCAAAGCATTCAGGGCAGTTGACACCAAAAGAATCAACATGCTGATCAAGCTGATGCATATTGGGCATGTAGCCAGACTTGCTAGAGGAAGAGGCTGAGAAGAGGATGCTGCATCATGGACAACACTGCTCACACATTTCATAACATAGTTCTCAGTGAGAGAATCTGCTTTTTGGAAACTTAAATGATGCTTAGTCTTACATCAGTAGTTTTGCTACATGCAGTTATTAACAATTATGCATTTATATTATAGTTTTTTGTTATATTTTCTTACCAAAATTGTTTTCATTGTTATTTGTATTGTTTTGAGCATGATGACACAAAACCTTTATTTGGAATCAATAATGTTTATCTTAAGGGGAAAAAACATGTCTATACTACAGGTATCCCTGAGAAATCCCACCTTGAGAACCACTGATCTGGGCTAGTACGAGCCATTTGATTTTTGCTTGCTGCTGTAAGTGATTTTAAGAGCTGTACAATATCTTGCACCTGATAAGTCACTCATTATTACCATTATGTCCTCTATTAGTATTTTGTGGCTCTAAAAAAAATCTTACTTTTAGTATTAGAACATTGCTTATAACTGCCTATGAGAGCATAGGCATAACCTTTATTTCTACATATGAGACAAGTGCACCAAGAAAATGCATGGTACACTTTCAGACTTGTGGAACTGCCACTATCAGTTACAGTACTTAGCAACTTGGTTTGCTTACATTAAGAGAATGTGTGCTTTTCCTTCTTTTTTTTGCTTGATAATCCTGTCACATATTGAGTAGCAGTCTGCTTCTGTTGAAGTGCACACTGATCATTGGCTAAAGATTCAGACTAGTCATCGTGTCCTGCTGCCCACCCTGTCTCTCATTCACCCACACAGCCAACACAGTAAGGCTTTTGATGACATTTTCTAATAAGCAATTCTGAAACTCCTCTATTCATTTGTATAGACGTGGGAGAGACATTCTGTTCCTACACATGAATGAATGATTCACAGTCACATTCATTCCGAGCGAGAACCCCAATCTGTGTGCCCATTTGTTCTTCTTAAACATATGCATGTGCTCCAATTTTGAGTCCTCACACTCACATAGACAAGTCATCAATGAACACTTCTGCATTTCTAAGTTTCTGCTTACCTTAATGAGTGCCTCTTGTTCATGTCATTTGCATCCACTTTTAGTGACAGCACAGTCCAGCCATTTATATAAAAAAAAAAGAGTGAATGGAAAAAAAAATGCTACAATCACATGCCCTCCATTTTAGCCATGGGAAAATGAAAGGCTGCCAAATCATGCTGAGGCAACTCTCCAGAGGTACTAACTGTTGCTTTTAATGCTTATATTTGTAGTATTTTTGAGTAACCCTTTTCTAGCACACCTGCCTATTATCCATTCATCTTCAGTAACCACTTTATTTTAGTCAAGGTAATGCTGGATCTGGAACCTATCCCAGAAACACTGGGCACATACCAGGAACAAACTCTGAATGGGATGCAAGCCCAATGCAAGGCACCACACACTGACTCACTGACAGCTAGGGACTATTTAGCTTAGCCAATCCACCTACTGGCATGTTTTGGGATTGTCCACACACACAGTAAGCTAAGCTCATGATTGAATTAGGGACCCTGGAGCTGTTGAGGCTACACTACCCACTGTACCACTGTTTGACTTATTATAATAGACATAAGTAATGATATTTAAATGTAATTCCATGTGTTGCATTTTATTCTAACATTTTACTATACATATTTCCTTTTATTCATTTTTCCTTTAAAAAAAAGAATATGTCTTCCCCTTAAGGGTAGCCTACTCACAATGCATGATTCACTGAGTTTCCACCCAGAAACCTGTGGGTCGTCCAATTTTATGCCACTAGCTGATAAAGAGTTTCATACTGCTAAATGCAAAAGCTGAGCTGAGTCAAGGCAGGAAAATGAAACCATGAAAGAAAGACTTGTATGTTGACAAGCTTCCCACTCTGAACTGAAGCTGCTGGTGTAGGTGGCCTTAGTGAGAAGACACTAAAATAGCACTTCTCAAGGGTCTTGTGTGTGAAAGAATAAGGGCAAGATGTCACAGATGTAAAAGCTTATAGTCTTTACATCTCCACAAGCAGTTAATCTGCTTTCCTGGCTGTTTTAAGGTAGCAGACAGCAGTACATAAAATTTAACTGGGACAAAATGAATCCTGCTGAACACAGTTGCAACAACACAGTCCAACTTGGTCACAGTCAACCTGGTAGACCCTCTTTGCCAGCTGGTAAGTTATTAGCAATAATTCATACGTTTCTATTTACTGCTTTGACCAACTTTGGGAACTGGTAGCCGGTCAGTGCAAGCTGGGTCTTACACCAGGGAAAGCATGGTTAAAAACTAACATTCGCCAAATGCTTTTTTTGTTGGTTTGTTGTCTTCATTCATTCAATCAGTCATTCATCTTCTTGGCCGCTTATTCCTTTTCAGGGTCACGGGGGAGCCGGTGCCACAGGAACAACACTAGACAGGGCGCCTGTTTTATTCATTTTAAAGGTAAAACTTCTCAATCCAATTCTATTAACTCCTTGAATGCAACCACGTACAAAACAAGTGAGAGTCTAAATTATGGGCGTACACATTTACACCTGTTGTATCCTAAGCCTAATCCCTAATGATTACACTGTTTAAAAATACATTTTAACAACTCTTTGAGAGGAGCGTTTAAAATGACTCGAAGGAACGAAGCTTTTTTTTAGCCATGCAATTGGCTACATTAAGAAGGGGGCGGGCCTTCTGTCTTTATTGGCTGAGCTGCACTGTCACTTATCCTACGTGCGTCATTTCCGTTGTCAGGTGGTGCTGCTATGGAAAGATGTGATCAGCAGTCCCAAGAAGGCTTTTCCTGATTACCAGTTTCGGTAATGCTGTAAAAAAACGTGCATTTTGAAAGACAGTCTGCTTTGTGGTGTGGAGGAACTGTCAGTGCACCGCTCCTCGGCAAAGATTGGGACAAAGATGTCGGCGGTTGTGTAGACAACACAGGATATTCCCCCGGCGGTTTTTAGCTAGAGGTGAGTTATTAAATGGCCCGTCAGTCAGTGGACCAGGCTTTGCGTTAAAGAGCGGAGCAAACACTCGCTGATTAGCTAGAAAGCTACACGCGTATCTAATTAGACGTGTCCGGTTAGCAGGTAGTCCATTTAGTTTTGAAAAGTAGTATTGTTTGAAGTGGGGTTAGCTAGAGCTAAATAGAGATTTTAGCTTTGTCCTCGAGTCACATAGCTTCGAGTAAGTTAGCTAAAAAAAAAGTATCGGCTGGAAATGTTAGCTGTATGCGGCTAGAACACACCGACGACAGTTTGTTTGGTTACAGAAATAAATCGCACCTACACACACAAACGCGAACACATTGATCAGTTTTACCTGTACACGCAATCTACCGTTTGACTAGCTGATCTCAAATCGGAGTTGAAGTCGGCATTATCAGCGTGATCAAGTGAACATCAGTTAAGCCCTGTTCCTTTCTTCGTGTGACTGATTTTGCTCCTAATCTCCAAGTGCTAACGCTTCCAGTGAGAATCATTAGCGAGTCTTTCACGGCAGGGGACGTGACCGAGTGAACTAGCAGGGACGTCTGCTGACTGTCCTGTTGAGCTCTGATGTGCGGTCAAGTGAGCCACGAATTCAGCTACAGTTTATGGCCGAGGTGTTTAGTTATTCTCTTCAGCTCCTGTGTTGCAGGTTTATATCAAATTCTGGTGCTTTATTTTTTTTATTAATTTATTTATTTTGTTTAAAAAACAGCTCGTTTTTTTTAAAAAAGAACGAGCGTAAATCCATTGGGAAAATGTCCTGTAATTCCACACATATGACTGAAACTCGTGGCTTTAAATTTAGCTCGCTGGTTAATAAGACTGGCATGTGTTTACAAAGCGGAGTATGCGCACACCAGTGACATCATTTCTCCTTTAAACTAGTGCTGCACACTGTGAACAACTTCAGACTGGTCAAGCAGAAAGCGGAGGACGTCTAATAATCTGAACAAAGCGTGCAAAGTATACATGGACCGAACAATTTCTCATTGCACTCGATTGTAAACTCGGCTGTGTGCAGATGTGACCTACAGAAATGCCCAAACCCTGCGAGATAAAGCGTGGACATGGCGTCCTTGTGCAAAGCTGTCAATTAGAATCTGTTAATACATCTGATGTGCATGTGACCATGTCTGCCGCATTGTCGGCAGTCTGGAGCTAGATAAGCAAGCTTCCATGATGAAACTGAGAATTCATGTACAATAGCAGCCAACTGAACTCCTGATCTCTCCAGACGACGTGTGTATGCTGCTGGGCAATGGCTTTAAGGGATTTTTTTTTTTTTGCTATATTCTTCTTGAGGTATAAAATATGAACCCTGGATATGAATTATATCCTGAATACCTACTTCTTTGATAAGGAAATGTTAAGTAGGAATGTTACAGAATGTAACGTCGTTTTATTGGAAAATAATCTAATTCCCAAATTTGGTACAGCCTGAAATTAATTAGCTTATTTTCCTATGATGGTGTGTATCCAAGTGTTTTATTCCTCTTGTACCAATTTGCCAACAGTTACATAATGAACATGTGCTTTTAAACAATTTAACTGTTGAATGTGTGCAATACAACTTAGTTCCTGTTATTGCATACATTTTATATATATATTAAGGTAATAAGACAAAAATATTATATATGGTCATATTACCAAGAACGATGGGTGACACGGTGGCTTGGTGGGTAGCACTGTCGCCTCACAGCAAGATGGTCCTGGGTTTGATCCCCGGGTGGGGCGGTCTGGGTCCTTTCTGCATGTGTTCTGCATGTTTACTCCGGGTACTCAGGACACGCACGTTAGGTTGATTGGCGTCTCTAAAGTGGCCCTAGTGTGTGAGTGTGTGCACGAGTGTGTGTGCCCTACGATGGACTGGCGCCCTGTCTAGGGTTGTTCCTGCCTTGCACCTGTCTGCTAGGCACCGGCTTCCACGTGACCCTGAAAAGGATTAAGCGGCCAAGAAGATGAATGAATGAATGAATGAATATTACCAAGAACTATGAAGTGTGAAGTATTTGACAGAAAACTTACAATGCATTGAGGTCTGAGACTCATTCCAAATGTAACTATAACTATATAAAGTTTCAAAATATCTACCCTACTATTAGACTTTTATTATTAGATTTTGTAGGTATTAGAGTTTGTGAATGAGTTGTTGCTATAGAATTGATAACCATAGAATCTGATATTCAAATAACAAATGTGATGTCGGTTCATATGATTTTTATTTAATTTGAGCCAAGTCTAAGCTGAGTTTGTGTCTTATTATGCTGCTTGCCCTAATTTGAAATGGATTAAGTTGAGATTTATCTGGGATGGACAAAAGTCTGACTGTTACTAAATCTTATCTGTTATGACTTTGATGTGTCAAACTAGTATATGCATCAAAAGATGATCGTTATTATTTCTGACTAGCCTTTGGTAAATGGGAACCATGCAGTTGCCCTGTGAATCACACTTTAATATTAGGCATGTACTTCCTTCTTACAGGAACTAGGGAGAGAGTTTCTGCAAATTATAGAAACCAGTTTCTCGACAAGGCAAATAGACAGACTTCCCCTGGCATATATAGCTCTAGACTTTTTACACTTGGGACAAGGCTGGCTGAATCCTAAAGTAATCTGGTATTGAAGTGTTTGTGAAACTGAAGTTACTTGACCACTAACGAATTTGTAATTTCATATGCATTTTGCACCACTCTGTGTCTGCAGTTACACTTCACAAATTAGGATTGAGTGGAGTTTGTGATAGAATGTATTGAAACAGCAATCCACCATAAATTCATAGTCTGTTTTTGAAGATGTGATGTATTTTTTCCCCCATTGGTCTGCACATGCTGATGTGCAGCTCATCCTTTTTGCTTTCAGTCTTACTGAATTTAAATGTCCAGCATCAGTCATGCATTTCTTCCCATTGTTTTGCTGCAGTCTCATCAGGAGAATTCACCCCAGCAGCCATTCTCTGTTGATGCAAATGGACCACTGATGGCCTGCCATTCATTCAGGGCCACCACTGTTGGCAGATATTGTGATTGTCGTAAAGTGGTGGGGAGGGGTTATCTGTTACTGAAGCCAGATCCCATCCCCCCACATAAATGTCTTTTTTTTTTCCCCCTGCTGGTGACTCACCCTTTGCTGCCAGTCTACTGGAAGCCCTCAGTAGCACTGTAATGTTTTCTTTCTGATTTGGAATCTGGTGAGCCAAGTTCCCTCTGTCAGGGTTCTGCTTACTACAGCATTAAGTAGGTGCTTGGTGTCTATTCCCATGGCTTGTTGCTATTTATTATTTTCTGTGTGGTTTGTTTAATTTTGAGTGAGCATTTGTTAGTTTTCGCTATGTACATATAGAAATCTGACCTGTCTGTGGTATTTGAATGCTTTTTGCTTCTTTTGTCTTTACAGATCTGCAGAATGTCTAGACGCCGTGTTGCTGAGAGAGGCGCAGGGGAATCATCTGGCAGGGCAAGCAAGCTCCTTTGTACTGGGATATCTGGCAACAATGCTAAGAGAGCTGGGCCCTTTGTTTTGGGTAAGAGACCTGAGGTTACTGAGCAAAAAGTTTAGTTTCATGCATGTTTATTAGTAGAAGGTCAGATGGACTCGGAGAAATGGGCTGAGAAATGGCAAGAATTTTTCATGCAAACATCTGGAACTTCAGCTCCAAGTCTGGCAGAGTGTTCTTTTGCAATAGGATTTAAATACACTTTACATTGTACAGGTATATATTGGCATGCATTAGGAATAACAAAGAAAACATGTAAGAAGTGAAGCGTAAGTTTACATTTGGGCCAGGAGAAATTGCAGACCACTGTACAAACTGTATCATTTGGTATAATCTGTATCACCAACACTAGCTGTTACACTCCTCCATCTCTCTCTCAACTGTTTCAACAGGGCCTCGACTAGGAACGTCTCCTGTGCCGAGCATAGTGCAGTGTCTGGCCAGGAGAGATGGAACAGATGGTTTCTACCAGCTAAAAGTGAGTTTTTTATTCATATTAACCAATGGCCTTCTCCACTGATGTTTTTAGGTCTCAAAGACACCAATTCCTTTGATTTCCAGGCAGTGTGAACCTCTTGACCTTCTAAACAGACCTTGTTTATGACCACCTACAAGATTTGCCTGATCTTAAGTTGAGATTTGACAAGCACTGGCAATTCACTAACTTTATGGGGTGCTATTAGATAATGAGTTAAAAAGCTTGTAGAGACACTGCTCTAAGTGAACCTTTTAACCCCATTATCTTCCCAAGAGCCTATCTCTTAGATATTGCCCATGCTGATTTTGTGTGTCACAGAAGATTTCATCAGTCTATCTTGTTCATGATTATGTATTCACAACTGCGATGTTGATATAGTTGTTAAGGAGTTGTGGATGCTTTAGAGTATGATTTGTTGAAGTCATGACCTCTGTGCTTTGACCTGTATTTAGATTTTGACCCTAGAGGAACGTGCAGACTCGTCAGGAGAGACACAGGAGGAAAGACAAGGCAAGATGCTGCTGCACACGGAGTACTCACTGCTGTCTCTCCTTCATAATCAGGATGGTGTTGTGCATCACCATGGCCTCTTTCAGGTATAGTCTAAACAAATGCAAGGCACATACCTGCAGCTAAAATTACCGCCTAAATGGCAGGGCTTTAATAGCAATCTGTTTCTAACTTATGCCATATATTAAAGATTCCTTTTTTGCAGCTGTTGCGATTGGACTTGGTTTATTCCACAAAGTCCTGTTCAGGCTCCTCCTGTGTAATTTGTAATGTAAACATTACTTTGACAGGAACATTTCTCTCCGCAGCATTCAGTATGACTCATCAGTTAGTTTAGTTTCTGTTTGAGCCAGGCATTCTTTTCCCACTCACTCATCAGCATTGCTGTCGTTGCCTCTGCTACTTTTCTACCAGCAAAGCAAAGCTTTACAGATGTACTGCTTAGCTGTGGGTGCCATTCATCCCCAACTGATTGATTGACCTCTAATCTGTGGCTAACCTCTAGGTCTGCAGAGGCAGTTTTTCCTCAGCCTATTCATGTTAACAGTCACCATCCAGCCATATTTCAACTGTTTAGATGACCAGAGCAGGGCTATTTGACTTTGTTTGGAAGGGCTACATGTGGATATATATTCATTTTAATGTATATTAAATCTTTTTAAATTGTTTGGCTTTTCGTAATGTATATAGTTAAATCCTACTCAAGCATACCAGCTATGAAGTCATTATGTCCTAATCCTAGCACTTTTTAGATTTAAAACTCCAAGCATGCATTGTAGTGTGGACAGGCAGAAATCAGGCTTTTAGAACCAGTAGGCAGACACCTACGTTTGCTTCCCGATTAGGTCTCATCACTCACGACATTCCTTCACTGATTCATCTCGTTCTCATAATGTGACCCTTTTCTGGAAGTAACCAAACAGCATCAGCCTCAACTACCAGCAGCGAATTGCAACGTAATCTTGCTCAGCGGGGTTTCGGTCTGTTACTCTAGGATTCTGTAAAGCTTCTTTGAGACAATGTATATTGTAAAAAAGTGCTGTATAAATAGATTTTAATTGAATTGAAGTATAATAATTCTAAGCGTTACTGATCTTGTCTTTGCTAGCAGCTGTTAATGTCTGCCATATAATGTTACTGCCTACATGAGCAGGCGACAAGCTATAATTTAAGCAGTCTGCAACAATTCCCTTGTCCAGTGGCTTCTTGTTTACAATGGTATTCGAATGCCCAGTGTACATGAATCGTCATGTAATATGCGCATTCAGGCACAGAGCTGAAATGAGAGCCTGGATGGAGATCATTTTTATTTTCAAAAGAAAATGGATGTAGCCACAGGTTCTGCTTCATACTCGGGACTAACATTTTGAACAAGTATTGAATGACGAAGTCACATGAAAACATGACAATGATATTTTGTTGCTTTATTCACAGTAGGTGTGACTACTCAGCAATTCCTGATTCTGTCATTTATTGATTCGTTCATCTTCATTAACCACTTGCCTACTTTCAACAATGTTTTGTTTCCCTCTAGGCCCATGTCCAAAATCATTTGCATGCACACAACACATTGAGTTTAACATTAGTGGGCTGGGTAAAGCCATAAGCCACTTATTGAATTGCCCCTCTCGTGAATACTTAATGTCAGTTATGCACTATTGGGTTATTTTCCTCTTTAGTTGCTTGTTTATACGCTTATTCTTTTTTTGTTTTGTTTTGTTTTCATTTTGTCTGCACTGTGACACACTGGTTTGGACTTTTCAGTGATGGTGTTTTGTTCAGTACTTCAAGGTGGCATTATGGAAATCACTTGTTGCTTAAAATGGCTTTCTGTTTTTTAAAAAGCAAAAGATTTTTGAGGATTGTTTTCCTATTCCTTTACTGATAACTTTCCTTTGATTCTCAGGATCGATCCTGTGAGATTGTGGAGGATATGGAAGCCAGTAGAACACGCAGGATGAAGAAGCGGATCTGTCTGGTGCTGGACTGCCTGTGTGCTCATGACTTCAGTGACAAAACAGTGGATCTCATCAACTTGCAACACTATGTCATCAAGGAGAAGAGACTCAGTGAGCGTGAGGCCATTGTCATCTTCTGTGACGTTGTTCGAGTGGTTGAGGCTCTGCATAAGGTGAGGCAGTCGCGTATAGGTGCAATTATTAATTCCTGCCTTTGTATTTTTTTTGTAAGGAATTATCTATAAAATATCACATTTGTTGAACCCATATTCCTCCCTGCAGAAGAACATTGTGCACCGAGACTTGAAGCTTGGAAACATGGTGCTTAACAAAAGGTAAGACTTTCTGGCTGAATCCTTTTACTTTTCCTGCTGTGTGAAAAATTTTGGCCTTTGGGCAGACTTGAAACAGACGCTTATGCTTGTCTACCTGTGCTAAGTTCAGGAGAATAAAGTTATGATTCAGTCATGCAGTCTGTTCCAGAGAAGAGCAGTGTGCAACATGCCCATGATGTGTTCTCTGGAAGAAGGAAGGGGTAGTGGGAAAACCACACATGGTTGATGGTTCAGATCAGGTAGTGAAATGAAACGTGTAGATGACTTTCTGACCTTAAAGGCTCTTCCAGATACTAAGTAGTCTGTGAGATGATTCTTTCACTCTGATGAAAGTCTCCTTTCTACTTAATATGAGCAGGAAATCAAATAGAAGGTTTGTCCTTTCCTATGCTGATTTTGGGAAGGGTTTAAATAAATGTGTCCAAAAAAACCCTGAAAACCCCATTTTATGGCCGTCATAGCACTCATGATTGCATGTGTTGCTTGAGGCCAGGTTGGGACCACATGAAACTCCCACTGCTAGTCTAAACTTGGAACACACTCAGCTGTACCATGTGAGCCTGACAAGTGTGTCTCTCTTCAACGGCAGCTTATATTTTACCAACTGTGACTCTCACGTGTCATTAATCGTTGATGTTCAGACCTGCTGTGTGTGTATATACTGAGTAAGTTTCATCAAGAGATGACGTAAATGCTTTTGTGCTTGATAAAATAAAGTCTGCATATAATAATTGTACTTAAAATGCTGAATTGTCAGCATGGCTAAATTAATAATACAACTCAGAAGCAGCACTTGAAATTCCATTTCATTCTGCGCACACACACACACACACACACACACACACACACACACACAGATGCTAACATGTCTCCTATGGTGATTAAAGTGACTGCCTGGCTCAGTCTAGCTGGAGAGCAGAACACTCTGTCCCAGCTGGAGACAATACAGAATGCTGCCAAAGAATCCATAACTCAGAGCTGAGTCACACACACACGCACACAGACGTCACTCTGGCCTGTCTCTCCCCTTTGCGGTTTTTCCACATACCCTTTCGTCTTTTCAACCTGTTCCTTCTGTTATTTGCAAAATCAAACTTGAAAGGAGATGTTACTTGTTCTGATTTGGACGGAACCATGTAAGGGATTCTTTAGAAAAATATGAGAGATCTTGGTGATGCACTTGATGATATGACCAAGTTGAGTAATTTCCACATGAACTCATGAATGTTTGATGGAATGCACTGATTGACGATTAATTGAAAGGGAACTAGTTGTAAATAATTTGAAGTAAGTCCAAAAATTAGGGTTTTCCCTTGAAAATAGTAATTGTGGAAATTGAACTTTTATGCTCTGTTAAATTTCCCTTATTTTTATAATGGAACTGATTGTGCTGGATTGAAATCACATTAAGTACAAGCTTGCTGCAATGTCAAAGAATATACTGTTGTTGTACTAGGGTAGACTATTAAGCAAGAGGTTAGCAAGTGGTGATTGGGGTCATCATGTATGAGGTATGGCTTCCTCCTGTGATGTCCATTACTCGCACTTCTCAAGCAGCTGCTCTCACCCTCTCGTGTCATGCTGAGAACACACACTTTGCCTGTCACTAGGGGTCCTTAGGGCTGTTCCTACAAAGACAACACTGTTGGAGCAAAGTAATTTTCCCCCTTGCAAATGGCATTTTTTGGTGGAGATTTGTGCCAACCATGGTTTTCTACATTTCTACTGTGTCTACATCTGGTCTGTATCACTTTGTTTTTGGTTAAAGAGGCATTTGCTTAAACTTTCAAATCAGCTTGCATTAGGTACAGGCACATCCTCTAGACAATGAAACGTTGTCTCTTTCTTTCAGTTAAATAGGAACCTTGCTTAGTCTTTCTTCTGCTTCATATAGATGTTTCTTATAGCATGAAAATCCCATTTGTGCTTGCTGGGAGGCCACACATTTCCTTACATAAAATATTTTAGCTCCCCCGCCCCATCAGTGCAGCTGATAAAAAAGCATCTTAAAGAACCTACATGCGGGGAGCATGTAGACTAATCTTTCTCAGAAAAATGGACTCGTATCAAATCATATGACTTCTTGAGTTTAGAAAAATTGTGTGTGGAAACCAAAAAAAGAGAAATAATATATCAGTGCTGCAAAGAGAACTGGAAGTATAGTGCGAAAACTGAGCCATATAAAAATTTGAATATAGTGGGATCATTTTCTATCATTTATTTTGAAAAACGTAAACTGTCATATTTTATATTCATTACATATGAAGTGACATTTAACATTTTTGTGTTCATTTTGATCATTATGCCTTTTTTCCTCCTTTGCTCCCCCCCCCCCAATCTATGAACGGTGGCATGTGCACATGCTGCAGCCGTTCTGGGATGATGGTGCTTTACACTGTGACCCCAGAGAAATGACATCTCGTTTCAGTATGTTTGCATGTATTTGAAATGACAAATCTTATATAATCTACAGCTCATGAAAATCAGAAATCCAGAATCTCAAACAGTATATACAGTACTGTGCAAAAGTTTGTCAGTTGTGGAAAAATGTAAACTAAGGTTGCATGCAAATAATTGCTTATTTTTATCAATTTACAAAATGCAAAGTGTGTTTGGTGTTACTACCCTTTTCCTTCAAACTGCATCAATTCTTAGAAGTACACTTGCACAAAGTCAGGGAACTTTAACATTAACTGAAACATAAACAGCTGTGTAGGAGTTTAAAACTGGGTGAGGAACAGCCAAACTCTGCTACAAGGTGAGGCTGTCACAGGGCATACATAAGCAAGGGCTCTCCCAGACAAAGGTTTCAAAGCAGACTGGGGTTTCAATATGTACTGTTCAGTCTGTTTTGAAGAAACACAAAAAATTTGGCAACATTGAGGATTGTAGACACAGTGGTCAGCCAAGGAAACTTAATGCAGAAGATGACAAACACCTCAAGCTTATTGCTCTTCAAAATCAGATGATGTCCAGCAGCGCCATCAACTCTGAACTGGCAGAAACCAGTGGAACCCAGGTACACCCATCTACTGTCTTGAGAAGTCTGGCTAGAAGTGGTCTTCATGGAAGAGTTCAGCCAAAAAGCCAAACCTCCTAAATGGAAACAAGGCCAAGCATCTCAACTATGCACGAAAACATAGGAACTGGGGTGCACAAAAATGGCAGCCGGTGCTCTGGACTAAAGAGTCAAAATTTTAAATATTTGGCTATAACAGAAGGCAGTTGTCCGCCAAAGGGTTGGAGAGCGGTACAATAATGAGTCTCTGCAGGCAACAGTGAAGCATGGTGGAGGTTCCTTGCAAGGTTGGGGCTGCATTTCTGCAAATGGAGTTGGAGATTTGGTCAGGAT
>JAOVYV010000045.1:17712412-17738114 GCA_025674545.1 Hassar affinis | reverse complement strand
CCAGACCGCCCCACCCGGGGATTGAACCTGGGACCTTCTTGCTGTGAGGCGACGGTGCTACCCACCGAGCCACCGTGCCACCCGGTTTGCGTAATTTAACTAGTTTATTCATGTGATAAAATTTTTAGTGTTGTTAATTTTTTTAATGGTGGTTAATTCTTTAATGCGTTAAACACATTCACTAATGCATTAATTTGACAGCACAATAACATAGCAGCATTTTTCTGTAACATTTATTATTTTGTTGCAAAAGTAGTGTTGAAAATCTAATGTTAAAATCTTTTTGTACAGACTCATTAATGCAGACATAAAAAAATTACATCTATACCAAATTTGTACTTAAAATAGTGTGCATAAGACATTTGCACCATACTGTATATCAGGAAAATAGTTAAAATAGTTACTTAGGGAGTTTAGATGGTATCAGCTGTTCTAGGATAAGTACATAAGGATCACAGAGTAGTAGGGTTTGCTCTATTCCAAAGTAAAGTAGGTAGTTTTACCAATCTTCCACCTCTAGTTAGATTTGCAACTATAGCAACTGCAACAGAAAATCATGTAAATGAAATGCTCTGATAACCAGTGGGCTCTGATTTAAATCAGGCATCAATGAGTATAAGCATTAAATGAATAATGAAAAGTTTCTGGCTAGACATTGACTACTGTATAGTGATTATAGGCTAAATGTATGAAAAGACAGAGAAACTTTATGACTGTGAGAAAATAATAGCAGAAGCAATATGACTATTAATTCTATCTATTTACTCACTGAACCCACTGAACACATTTCTGTTTCTTGAACTTTTACTATGATTATGATTTGGTTATATGGTGTTCAATATCATTGGCATTTATCCTTTGTGTAATATGTCATACAGCCTGTTCAATGACATCACACTGAAGGATTAAATAATTTCACAATACTTTAGAGAAACTGGTTCAGAACTCAGAGTCTCTGTAATATTACGGAATGCCTGTAACCATAACAAGAGGGTAAGTCGGTCCCTGCTCAGCCTGAGAACTCAGTGTTTTGTCAAGAAGGCCATGTCTCTGAGGACACTATTCACAGACTGGTGTGATTCATTGAAAACATGCCTTTGAGATGATGCTGAGGGCCTAGAAGCTGCACATTTCTCCCAAACACACTGGTTTTCTGTAAATGCAATTTGTAATCATATTATAATCCTTACTTATAGTCAAACATTATACTGGCTTTTAATATCTGACAGTTAATACATTTAATGCATTTGGAAGACACCCTTATGCAGAGTGACTTACATTTATCCCATTTTATACAACTAAGCAGTTGATGGTTAAGGGCAATGCTCAAGGGCCCTACAGTGGCAGCTTGTTGGTGCTGGGATTTCCAATGTCTTAACAACAGAGCTACCACTGCTACTTAATAGTTGACATATGAATGTCTTCTGGGAGACAATAGCATTACTATTTCTTGAAAGTTTAAATTATAATCCAGCAATTGTATTCTGTAAACGTCCCCTTTCTAGGCTGAGTTCCTATTCACAATAAGAACTGAAATGTGATATGTTTGATGATACAATGCATAACTGTTGAATTTTAGTCTATATGCATTATATGCTGTGCATGTGAATGTGCTTTATGTACTTACTGTTAGGCTTATGCTAATGTTTATAAAGGGATGTGGTTGTGAATCTGAAAAACATTTTCCCAATTTCCTGAGCTATTGCACATATTTGAAATATGCAGTGGGAACAATATATCTTTAGAGAACTTTTGGAAGTCACAGACGGTTCAAATTAAGAAGCAAAAAATAACAACAGTAAGGGATCTGCTGAAGATTTACAATATTAGTTTGATAAAAATCTCTTCCTGCCTCAATTAAATGCAGTTACCAAATATGGAGTGTTTTAGGTAGCGTATAGCTCATAGTTGCTTTTGTAATATTTTATTTGGATAAGACAGACAGAGATACAGACTGGAAGCTAAAACAGTCAAAAATCATGTATGGAGCTGGAGCAGATGCACAAACAATTATTCAGTACATTTGAAAGAAATACCAGGATTATAACACTCCTCTGGGTAAAAATGGAAACACTTCATCTTGTATTGTGTAGTAAGAAAAGCAGCGCCCCCCTGATGCTAGCCAGAGCAATAATAATTTAACTATTATAACAGCTATTAAACTGCTTTCATGTTTTGGTTCCAGCCCTGAACTGTATTTTTTGAGGGGGCTATAAGAAGGTCCTGGTGTTAAATATCCTTTAAAGGTAGTATGAGGAGCTTCTGTTCTGGATTAACCAGCACATATGAAGTCTCCACACTTGACCAGCCTTTCTGTACACTGAGGCAGTTTAGCAGGGAAGTGCTTGTGAAAGCGAAACCCTGTTTAGAAACAAAAGCAATACCTTGCAATACGCATGCAGTATATCCTGCTATAAACTGTTCCAATCAAAGGTCATCTGGAAAGAGATTTTATGTGTTTCGGTTTCGATATTTCCAAAAATGTCCAAGGGAGAAGCAGACATTTTCAGTGTTATTTGTATAATCACTATAGAGAATTGTTCTCCCTCTCTGTATGCATGTCTTGTTATAGTATGTCATATCCTGGGAATATGTATTTTTATCTCTCCCTAAAGATCTCTGGAATATCACTTAACTCTGCTGACTTGTAGAGATGACTTTTCCCTGGCTGGAGAAATGCCAAAGTCAATAAAGCTTTGGCAGGTGGGAGGAAGTTTTCCCTTTTTTTCTCTTAGACAAAGTGTCAGCTGTGTTTATCTCCTTTTAAAGCAGCCACTCACCCAATTATTTTTGATTCATTATAATCCACCATTTATTGCCTTATCCAATATTTCAAATACTGATATTAAAGCTACAGTACATAGGATTGTTTTTGCTGAAAATGAAGACTAATATGATTATTGTTTCAGGGAAGGAAAGGGTACTTAAAGATTATGTCCCTGTGACGCTGTTAGTGTCAGTGTTGTATGAAGAATGTTGGATCATAATTGATGGAAAATTTGTACTTACACATCATACACCAACACAGATACGCCCAATGTCATCACGCCTCAGCTTAAGGCAGGAACAATTTCTGAGTACAACTGGTAGTTGGCATCTGGCAGCCAATCAGGAGAGAAAGGAAAAAGGACAGGAATGAGAGAGTGAAAAATCTGATATACTGAAAAAGGGAAAAGGATTTAGGACTGATTAATTTTTCTCTGTTTTCTTCATGGACAGGTAATGCATTTATTTTTTGTCTAAATTGGCAGGAAACTTATGAAAGATAGATGTTAGTTTGCTCATTTGTCCTCATTTTAGTGTTCATGTTGTAATCCAGTTGAAACATTCTTAGATCGAGACCTCTGGATAATTATTAAGTAGGAGAGTTTTTATATATTTTTGCATTTAAAACTCACTTCAGCAAGCATACAATAAGTCACCAATATGAAGCATTCATATTGCACCATTTACACAATGAATTACAAATCTTGAAAAAGTCATGTAAAAGCAAGACTAGATAAATAAGAACTTTTAAAACTTAGGGCACTCATACATTAATATCTAATTTAGAATATAAATTGAAATTTACTTAGAAATAAAATTTGGCATTTGTCTACCAGAGAGGGCAAAGAAACTTCACAAGAAAGTATAACTTTTATTATAACTTTTATAGGTTTATGAAGTATTAATTGTTTATGATATTCTTGCATTTTATTTAAAGCTTTACAGCGGTGCATAGAAACACAAATTTCCCCATATGGCTCATAACTAATGAGCAATAAACATGCACAAAAACGTGCCTGTTAAAGTTCAAGAGGAAAGATGGCAGTGGGTTATGCTGGGCCAGTGTGTTTGGGGATCAGTAATGCATTAAGGAGTTTGTCTATGTTCCAGCTGGCTCAGTGATCATTTTTGCCTTGCTACCAGTACTAGTACTGTGAGACAGCTGAATGTTCTCAGAATTCCTACATTCATTTGCCTTTTATCATATGACTTGTCATTTTCATAAGACAAGCCTGTTTATATATAATTCTGTTCAAAGCTGGCACCACCAGCACAATTAATTCCACTTATAAGCTTTTTCTCCATACTCATACCAGTGTTGTACTTTACACCTGTGGAATAGTGTGTCATGATGATGTGTAACAGATGATAAGAGTGAACTTCTCTCTGCCATGTGAGTGGAACCATCTGCAGGGTTCTTTATTAAAAGAGTGCTGGGGGCTCCACACTCCTGCTTCTTTGCACTCAAACCACAACTGCATAGATGGAATGCAGAGTGTAAAGAGAGCCTGCTTTGGCTTAGGAGCAAAAAAAAAAGCCTGCGCTGACTAGTGGGATGATCAAATTCCACCACTTCTTTTGTTCAAACAGTACTGTTCCAAGTAGTTTTGGTTGCAGGTCATTGAGTTTAATGAGCCGCCTACAGTCCTGAGTGCTGAATCTGCAAATCCGACCAATTTGGCAGTATGACCTAAAATTCAGCTGGCTCAAATGAGTGAGGTAACTAATGAAATTCACTTTGCCCATGATAAGTGCTAAAGCCTGTGCTTGTATAAAACAGCATATATCTATTTTATACAGGTGACATCTATTGTAATGATGTGAAATTAATAGTAATCTCTCATCCAAATATGTGATTTCTGTTTTTTCTGTGATTGCTGTATCCCTGTAAAATATACATACAAAGAAACACAGCATTGTGACAAAAAATTCTCTAGAGATCTCACAGTCCTGGTTATTTATGGTGTGTTATGGTTTGCTCCAAACTCCAAGGAAGCAGTGTAAACAGACTGGCACAACAAACTAGATTATACACAAAACAGATGATTCTTTTTTCAAGGGAGCTGTACTTGTGCATTCCAATGTCACAAGCTTTATTCCATTAGCCAGTGGATTTTCCAATCTAGTACTTGAAAATACAGTATATGGTGTGGGGTTAATTTATATATATAGTCTGGATGATAGATGTTCTTTAAACACTGTGTTATTTGTGATATCTATACACATTTGCTTTTAATTACTGACTTGGGCATATCAAAAAGTGATGGGGACATGCCTAGTATGATTATAAACACTTGACGCATACTTTGGGTGAAACCTTTTATTTGTGCTTGACATTTTCAATAAACATTTTACTTACACAATGATTTTACATCTCCTTACATATTGATGTTATGTGTCATTTATTACTTGTAAGTACTACATAATTATATATTGCATTGCTATTGCAAGGTCACACTACTCCATATACTGCTGTACAAACATGCTACTTTTCAGATACTAGTACACAGCCTAAAAAAATGCCAACTGTCCTAGTAGTTGATTCAGTAACTTTCTTGCAGTAAAGAAAGTAATTTTCTCTCCAGCCACAAACTGTTACATCAGATCATCAACATGTCTGTACGTCCACTAATGAGCATTATCTCTTGAACTTCATGAACTGTGGAAGAAATGGAAGACATGTTAGCACTTGCTTGGGAACATGAAGAGCCACAGTCAGCATGGAGGGGAACTAACGATTAAGCTTTCTTGGTATTGTAGACATATACGTAGTGTCTATGAATGCAAGAGAAAGAAGAAGGAGTAAAGTTAGAAACAGAAGGTTTTGGGGCACAATGCTTAATGCTGTGCCTGCACATAACAACAAAACCCTCCCAAATTCCTCATTCTGAGGCTACTTCTCCTTTTGAATTATAATCATAAGTTAGAGTTTTATCCAGGGCAAAAGTAATTGCTTACTCTCTACAATTAACTGAATTGCATAGCATTTCGACTGCACATAACAGTTCACTCATTCAGTCTTTAAAAAAAGAACATGCATGTCAAAGAAACTTAGAGTCCCAGATCAAGAATGACTCTTTGATTGTTGATGTGGTTTAGTTTTTTTACTGAGTGTCATGGTGTGGGTCATATGTGGGTCTTACTAGAACATAGATTTCCAGGTTTAGCCAGAAACATTTACTTTGTCGTTTATCAGCTAGTCTCTGGGCATCTGGTCTGAGCACAGAAACAGGCCATGCATAACTAATGAGACTTTATGTGTTAATTAAGGAGAAAGACCTAAGGGACATTAACCACAACATTATCGATTTATACAGGGTTAACAACTGGAGGGGCAGGATCCAGTTCCAACAGCGTGTTTGTTTTAATGAAGAGGTAGTCAGCAGGGAGAGGGCAAGGCCGGCAGTGCATCTGACAGCGTGATGAGCGAGGTCACTACAACCGCTTGACACAGAGGTGTTCCAGGTGCTCATAGCTGTGTGTGTGTGTGTGCATGCATGTATCAACTGCTTTTTGTCCGAGTCCTAACTTGCCTGGTTTTCGAGGGGGAAGGGTAGTGAAGCTGCTAGCCTCACTCCTCTCACTATCCCCTATCATCCTCAAGTTGGTGTGTCCCTGTTATTACCATGACACAGATCTTACAGCCACAGCTCTTTCCCCTGCTTCAAAGATAAGATATAAATCAGAACAGGAGCTCCTCCTCTAATGCATTAGATCTAGCAGAAGGGATCTAGTAATAATAGAGTGCACTGAGGTATATTGTGTTAAAAGTAAAATAGTAGATGTGATGCACTGGATGTATTCTCTGATAATTCACTATTTATGTCTGAAGGATCCAATCTGTTACCAAGAAGGCTTTCAAAAGGTTTTGATTGTTGAGAATAATAATGTACAAATAGTTTACCTACTTGAACCAGGTTCAATGGATTGAACAATTATAAAACCAGGTTTACCTGTGACATATAATTTTAAAATATTAACACAACTTTGCAAAATTAAAAGTAGAATCACACATGAACAAAGTGTCCCCCTAGTGATGAAGCTTATCCCTTTTTATTTAAATTTTTTCTGTTCCCCCGTTATATCTTCCTTATTTAGTCTTGGCAATTCCCTCCCAATAACTAACTCTCCCCATTACAAATTGTTCAAGTTCAACAGGCTTTATTGTCATTTCAAATATATACACAGTACACAGTGAAACAAAACAACGTTCCTCCAGGACCATGGTACACAACAACACAGTACAGACACAAACATAAGTGCAACACAGAAGTACAATCTGCCAACTGGGGAATGTAGGACTAGCATGTGCTGATCATTTCAAACTGCTGCTCGTGCATCATTATAGGACCGGGTAACATATTCAGAGGAAAGCATTATTATAAGACTTATTCTGCATGCATGAACTCAGGGATGCCCACAACTGACTAGTGCCACTCTGATAGACAGGGTAGAGAGAGTATACGATTCCTCCCACCCAGAACATATGGCTAAGTTTGCTCTCTCATGGCCAAGGATGGCTGTGGAATGTTCAGGATTCATACTCCCCATCTCCTGATAATAGGGCCAGTGCTTTTCTGTTGCTTCATTCATCAGCCATGATTAACCAACATATTTTTACCAAAAAGGCATACAGAAACATATGATGCTGAGGTTCACTTTATATAATCACTTTATATATCCTCAAAAGAACCTCTCAGTAATCACAACAAAGCAGTCTGCAACTTTAGATTCTATGGAACAGTTCGGCATATTAAGTAAGACAGCTAGAAAGTGAATCTCTTCATTAAAAAGTAGACATTGTATCTTAAGAAAGGATTGTGTGTGTGTGTGCTTTAAAGAAACAAATATAGTAAGGCCCAGAATCATTTTAAGAAGAAAAGGAAACCAGGAAGCAGATCAGCAAAGTGAATAAGTTAGAATTGAGGAATGAAAGAGGCGAATGGTCAACTCATGCCCTTGGGGGTGATCACTGAGCTGTGAAGTCATAAGAGGCAGAACTGAGTCATCAGGATGTGTGGGCATTTACAAGTTCACTTCCCACATTGTCCTCTCTTCATCATAGCAGTAACAACCCATGGGCTCTCATCACATAGGCATTCAAAGTCACATTTACGATGTTGTGTACCAGGGCAAAAGGCGAAAATTAATCAGACAAAGTAGTAAAGACAAAGCATGCCTTTACTAACAACTGAGGATAATGACCTAAACAAAGGGTGAAAGGCCAATAAAAACTCAATATTACAAACTATTTTCCATTGGCCTTTTTGTTTTCAACAAACAGGAATACTTGGAAAGTTTTAAAACATACTTGGACTAATTTCCTGTTGGCAGGCTACCATGTTTACATGTTGCTTAGGATTTCCATTTGGACAAGACCAAGTGACTCTTAGTTGTGGTCAAATTGCAGGGTGGCCTACACCATGGATCAACGTTATAAGATTCCAACAATATTCGCTTAGAAAACACACATGACTGTTCTGAAATGTAACTTTGTCACTATTCTTTTCTCTTTACCCTGTATAATTTATATCCTCTTTTGTGTATTTTTTCCATATGATTTGGGTATGGATATATACATTTTCCCTTCATATTACTAATTACAGTTTATTTTCTCTTCAAGATCTAAACATAGTTTACAGCCAAAAGTACAAATTTTGCCTCTAGTCACAAAGCTGTAATACATTTATAAGTAACACATTTGCTAGTATTAACATCTGACCGTGAGTGAAGAGGTCATCGTTGGTATGCAAGGTGCAAACTACCTGGAGACAAACTAAGAAAATTCTCGAATTACTTTCAATAGAAGCTAATTGTCTCTGGTTTATTTATCCTATCATTAATTTATCCTTCCTCATTTTGGAAGCTAGGCTGTAAAAAATAAATAAAAAACAAAAATAACAGGACACGGTCAGCAAACAGAGTTCAGAAACTTTAAGCTATTATATCAGCATTGGCTACTGAAGAAAGATGCACAAACATGAAGGTTTCCATAAAAATCTTTTCTCACAAAAGTAGAGTAGCTAAACAGACATTTCTGTGAGGAAGTTCACAGTGTATTAAATAGGCATGGCAAAAATGCTAGGCAGATTTATCTGTATAGCACAGGCCATACATTGAGGCAACTCAAAGTGCTTCACAAAGCTAAAAGACAAGATATAAATAACACAGATGCACATACAATAACATGGAATAACACAAATGGACATACATTAAACATAATTAAATAGTTTTTTTTTAATAGCAACATACAATAAGGTCAGAATAGAAAAAGTGTGCAATTTAAAGAAAGATAGACAATAAAATATGAGATTAAGTGGCATGCAATGCTAGCACACAAAAGAACAGAAAAATAACTAAGAAATAACTAACTAACAAATAAGTTGGAATGGATCTTCAGTCTTCTGAAAGTTGGCTACAGCTATGGGTAAGGCACCATCAGTAAACCTGCTTGGTTTGTATTCTTCAAAAATGGTTATGTCTTCCCACAAGCTTGAGTCTTTTAGTATGATTCATTTTGGAATTTTATAGGACTTTGTAAAAATAAAGTTTAAATTAAGTCTGTGGCTTTGGACAATAAGGAACATAGAGGCCACTGTTTCAACCTGTTGTCTGCAATTATCCTCCATAGAAACTGAACCATCTCTTTTTGTTTGTCTGTAATTACTGTTTTAGCCTTGTGAATTTTTGGCACCAGATTCCGGTAAGTTCCAAGAATGACACTCAAGGCATACCAGAGGTTTGTGAACAGCAAAATAACATTTATATTCCTATGTATGTATATAGTATAATTAGCTAAACAACCCTTTCTGTCTTGTGTTTGTTTGTTTGTTTATTGATTGTGACATTCGTTTACTTTTGCTTGCTGTTCAATCCTTTTCACTTTGCACGCAGTCAGTGCGTAATTCTTTTTTATTTACAGCATGCTTGCCTGAAAAGGTGATGAACATTTTAAGTAATCCCGCTAGCCCCTGCCCCTCCCAGTCCTTCATCACACTCACTCAAGTTTTTACTTCACCCCCTTTCCTCTCCTCTCTCAGTTAAGGAAAGAACACTGAAGCCTTTTATTGGTCCAGGCTTGGCACTCCATGAGCACTGCTGAACATGGACAGACCACATCAGTCCCACAGAGAGATTTCCTGTCTTAGCCCTCCCATCTAATACCAAACAGACTTCTCCTTCTGCATTTACTTTCCTAGCAATTATGCCAGAACTCCTTCCACATTCACCAAAAACAGCATTGGAGAAGATATCAGCATGGAGCTCTTAACTAGCTTACACTCTTACAATAATAAGGGATCCATGCAAGTGGAAAACACATTTTTGTTCTTAAGAAAACCATGCAATGAATTCCACCGAAAGGTTTCATCCTTCTGTCAGGAAACCTTCCAGAGAAAAACATCTTCCATCCCAACACCTCTTAAAGAGTGGACTTTACTAGAGATAGAGATGTTAACTTGCAGAGACTTTTTTATGCAAGACATATTGGGATGTACCTGTAGGGAGATGTCTTTCTTGGGTGGAACTGTTTTAATAAGTAGGTCCAAAGAGCCAAGAATCTTGCAGTGCACTAATAGGCTGTGGGGTAGAATTTTCCAAAACTCCCACATCATTAGGAATAGTGCTGAAATTTACAGTTGTTATTTGAGACGAGTCATGAAGAACATTTTGAAATGTGTGAGTTCCTGATTAAATAGAGCAATGAATGCCTTCCACAAATGCCCTGCTATTTAAAAGTATGGCATTGTGTAGAGATTACTAACCCACTCTTATTATGCCACACTTGCACTGCAAATGCAGTTATGTTGGTTACATAGTACATTAGTAGTTGATTTGAGAAATATTATCCCCAGAGTTCACAGAGTATGAGTTTTAGTTTTAGTTGGATGTCTGATATGTTTAACCACATGCATAATTATTCATTTTCATTTCCTGTTGCAAGAACACTGGACATGAGGCAGAAATACACACTGCATGAGACACCAGTCCATTACAGGTCATCATACACACACTCTTACACACTTATTCACACCTTGGGGCAATTTATCTCAGTCATTTTAAATGCTGCTGCAGTAAAAGTGTGCCCACATTCACTGAAGATGCTGGTTAAACATTTACCTCATTTCACCTTAGTTTTTGATCCACATCAACAAGTACTGTCTTGTTTCACCTCCCTTCTACACCACTGATTATACCTCTCACAGAGACAGGTAGACAGTATTGAATGATAATGTTCTTTTTTCTCCTTTCAGAAACCACTTTCTTATTACAAATGCAAATCCCAATATTCATTAGCTGAGTCAGAATACAAGGAATGCTCAAGCAATAATTAACTTACTAAAAAAGGAGGATTGGGTTTATGATAAGAACAGTCATGACAGCCCACAAATCCCTGAGCCTATCTCGTCTCTCCCCTATCCTGCACTCCCCATTAGCTTTTTACTGGTGTGTAAATCAGCCTTGGGGACAAGCCATGGGCATTTGCCAGCCATGAGAACTTTCAACTCATAGAGCAATACGGTTGCAGCCCTCCAAATTTCATGGTTCTCCTTTCGTCTTCTCTGGCCAACCCTGAAAATCCTAAGGAGAGACTGAAAGGTTCCTGCTGCTGTATCTCTCTTTTTGGTTTCTTATAACTTGACTGCAAGCTGGAAATAAAGTGTTACGGAAGAAATGAAAGTGTTTTGATTGGATCATTTTATTATTATCCTAGTGTATTTACTCCAAAATAGTCCCCCCCTTTCATACGACCAATAAAATTTAAAATCTTGTTACTTGGCCATCAATTACAAATGCAGAGTGCTTACAGACTTTTCAAGGAAGAAAAAAATATAGTCAATGGCCTTGAGAACTGTTTGCTTGTCCTTCACAGGCTGCCTTAAATGGTGGTGCTTAAATTATGGTAGCAAGGTAGTTCAGAGTAACGCAAAGGTAGACTTGCTCATGCATGCATGCTCCTTACTTCAGGCAAGAATGGTCAGGTTTCAAGTCTCACTCACATTTACATAGGGGGTAATATGGGATCAGGAGGGCAATAGGGGATCTGCATGGATTAACACTTCTGTATAGGTTTTCAGTGAAGTCTTTCTTTTAAATATATGTCAGAATGCAATGAGCTTTTTTTCATTATATAAGGGATATGCTACTGATAATGTGCTCATGTTCATACACCAGTTTGTTAGAGTGTGTTTTCATATTTATATTGATAGCTTATTACAGACGTTCTTGCTGCTTGAAGCAGAAGGAAAGAAAATGCATGCAGCCTTTGCTGAAAAAAAAGTCTATTTACATTTCAGAATGAGCAAAGGCATTTTAGTTAATGTTTTAATATCGCCCTTGTACTGTGAAGTTTTATTAAGTGTGGAAAATCTTAGTTAATTGGCTTCTGTGTTTCTTGTTCTAACTGTTTCCTTAACAACACAGAAAGCCTCCCCCTTCTCTGCTCTCCTTCCCCCTCTTCCCAAACCCTGCCCATTTTAGACTGTTCCTCCTTTTTTCCCCTTTCTCCCGTTTGCTGTCTAACTGTGTGACACTCTTCCTGCTGTTTGTAAGGCACGATTTGGAAGGCGAGAAATCTTTCATTATGGTCTAGCTTCTAGAGGACGCCACTACCTCTGGGCTCTTGGACAGCAAAATTAAACTCTTAAGTATACTTTCCTAGTTCTGAGAAGATCATGGATTGGATGTTCCAGTAGGAATGTATTGAACAGTGCTGGATGGTTGCAATTAGAAGAAACGCTGCAGTATTTGGATGGAGTGCTAAATACGTGGAATCAGATCTGGACTTTCAGCAACTTTATGAAAAAATACTTGTTGAATATTTACCATAAGGTTATTCCACGGTGAGTGTTTTTCTTAAAGTTTGATACTGCTTCTAGGTAATAATGTAATCTAGTGTAATGTATGTATTCAGTAGTAGTTCAGCATGAATGTAACATCCTTTCCCTTTGCTGCTCTGGATGGAAGTACATCATGTTATAAAACATATTATGATGTAAATCCACAGATCTGGAATTACAACTTATTTTTTAAGAGGTGGCCTTCTTACATGCAGTGTTGACAATGTCTTTCTTAGTTCAGTAAATAGATTACAAAGTGTACAAGTTATTTTTAGCACAGCATTTCAAATGAACTGGTAGAAAACAGTTAAAAAGTTAGGTGTATATGTTGTCTCAACATCTAACTATTCTTTGTTGCTAAAACTTTACTACATTAATAACATTAATAATAAACAAAACTCTTGCCTGTGCAGAATTATTTGAGGTGATAATATGGTAATATAAACAGAAAATCAGAAGGTGAGGTGATATAAATATGAATCTGTTATTTTTAAAGTTTTATTTCACTTGAATGTGATAGAGAGGTCACATTTGTTTTGACATGCGTTTTTGTCTGATTAATTGTATGATAAAAAAAAACGTCAAGATATGCTCTACATCTGCTTTTTGTTTTGGAATGGCCGACTTATACCAAGAACAACTCTCTCAAAGCACCCATATCCTTACCCCTATCCTGTCTAATTCACTCTGCCTGACCTATCTGTCTCTGGTGCTAGAGGTTAACATGGTCTGCATATTTAGGTAAGCCATAGATCAGTTCTTTTTCTTGAACTGCTTTTCTAAATTCCTTCCAGTAGCACCATTCTTGCTAATGTACCCACACATTTATACACACAGTGAATGAGATTTCAATGATGTGACAAACCAATCTTGGCAGAAGTCGAGATCTTGACATCTGTACAGCCTTGCCTGACTCATTTTGTTATATATGCTTGCTTAAAGAGGACTAGAACCAGAAGATCATGACTTGAAATTTTCACAGCTTTAAAATCACCTTGATCACCTTGAAGCTGGCTTTTTAGCATGCCCCAAACTTTGGTTTTCTTCATTACAAGAAATCAAAATATACAGTAAAAGTTAATGGTGTTGTTAAGCTACTGTGTCACAGTTCCAAGGTCTCTACATCAATCCTGAGTTTGGGTTGCTGTCTGCGTGGAGCTTTGTGTACTCAATTTGTCTATGTGGGTTTCCACTGGGTAGGCCGGTTTCTTCCGACTTCCCAAAAACTGTACATCGGTTGGCTATGCTAAATTTCCACTAAAATAATTGTAATGTATGTACATGGTACACTGTGATGTGTCCTAACCTAAAATAATCATGTGAATGTGTGTGTGCATGGTGCCCTGTGTTGCGTCCTATTCAGGGAATTAGTGATCATTCATAGCCAATATTTTGTCAATACATCATCAACCTGTTCAGAAAATCTAGCCAGGGTGTTGCTGTGGCCCCTATAGAGTGAATGATCTGCAGATCAAAACATGATCTGCTGTGGAGTCTTGGGATCCAATCTTTTCCATGATATTCTCTCTGCAAATGCAGAGCTTTTCAAAGTAATTTGTTGGCCTCAAATTTTGCATGTGTGTAATGATGGGAAAATACAAATATTTATGTGGCTGATGGAAAACTGATGTCATATTTTGGTTACAAGTCTCCATATGGATATAAAAACTGATTTGTGAATATCTTTAATGATCCCCATGGATTGAAATGGGAGTAATGTGTTCTGATGTTCTCATTAGAAGTGTAAATGATTTGATAATAGGATGTCAGACTGCAAGATATACAATTTATGGAGCCACTCACTGACCAAAATCTGTTTGATGTAAGTTTATCAATAATTCTTCATTCAGCACTATCCCAACTGGGTGCCAGAGACCTGTACTGGGAAGTGTTGTTGCATCACCTGTCCCAGTTTCCCAATACTATCCTGATCTGTGTGGCATTTCTGAGTAGATTGTCCTTGTTCTGAGTTGTTCTGAGGTTTCTTCTGAGTTCTCCAGTTTCCTTCCACTTCCCAAACATGCTGGTATTGCCTCCAGAGTCTCTGTGAATCATTTCCCAGCTTGTTAATGTTTGTGTAAATGTTGTCCAATCCAATGTTTATTCGTGCCTCACTCCCCAGTGCTCCTAGAATAGGGCTTGGGTCCAGTGTGAAGCTGACCAAGATAAAGCAGTTACTGAAGAGGGATAAATAAATAAATAAATCACAATTCCTGTAACCTGTTGTACTATGGTGTGTTTGCACAGTGTATTTAAGGCAATTGTTTAACCCTTTATATAAAATCAACCTAGTAGGTAATGTGCTTCGTGGTGTATATCAGGTATTTCTCATATTTAATTATCTAATTTTTTCTAAGATAAATGTGTCTGTTCAGAAAAGTCACATACACAAACAAGAATGCAATAAAAATACATAATCTAGGCTTGCAGTAATTTGACATTAGACTAGATCTAATAACCAGAGTTATATGTAAGAAAACCTGTACTTCCTATCAATTTAAAGAGAAGTATTTTAAAGAGCAGGGTAGTCTTGGAGTCTGTAGTCTTGTAGTCTTGGAGTTTGGTGTCTGTTCACCCAGCTTGCAGGCAGCTTCAGGGTCAGCTCCATCTTGTGTGTCAAGGGTCAAGGAGCTGATGGCAACCACATGTTTAACGTGGTTCCAAGTGAAATACCACCCTTACAAAAGAGTCACTGGCAGAGCTCAGAATATGGGAGCCACTACAAACCGCCAGCAAAACATGATCTATATTATCTCTAGTCAGTAGTAGCCAGGGCTGTAAAAGAATTCACATGAAAACGATGCAGCTAATGCTTCTGCCAGGGGCCTCCACTGAATGTTTTTGCAGATAAAACAGTCTGTCCTTGTGTTACAGAAATGTGTCCAGGTTTATTGAGTGGAAAGTCACCCTCAGCACCACTGTGGTTTCAGGCAAAGGCTTGAACTTCCATTATGCTGTTTCTTGCATATTTAATGCTTCTGGACTCAGTTGGTGGTCAGATGATCCTGACTGGCTTGCGTAAGTCAGTGGAGACTACATGCTGACATGGTTACAGATATCGTCTCATGCTTGACGATTCATAACAATTCAAACCTTTGTACATTTTTCTTTGACTTTATTCCAATGAGATCTCAGCCATATTGACTTTGTATGTTCAAATTCATGATTTTTCATGAGAACAGGTTCAATAAACTCTGAATACAGTATTTTTAGCTAACATTGTTAGGACAAAAGGGATGGGCAAAAACAGAATGGTAGAGTTTAATACAGATTCCCAGGTCATAATTATCTGAACTCTGTATAGGACAAACATAATGTACATAATTGTAGTAGCTCAGTGGGAATATGGCTCTTCTTATGTAACTCAGTTGTTGCTGTAATAAAACAAAGAAGTTCAGTGTGGTTGCAAGCTGATTTCATAGCATCACAAATACTAAGAATAACTTAAAACTAGTTATCTCCATCATTTTTAAATTCTATTACCATTCTAAGTCACTGAGTAATTTCTCCTTATCCAGTTATTATGCGAGGGAGTCATGTAGTCAGATAATTTCTGAATGATTCAACCCCTCTTTTTAAGCTTCAGTAAAAATAGGGAGCTTCTGTTCTCTGGTTTAGAGGAGGAAAACCTCTTCTTTAGAGGCTGGCCACAAACAATTTATGGCTAAAAATGATCTACTTGATCTAAATGATTTGTTAACCTTTTATGTATATGGACAACATAATAATCTACACCAAATCCAAAAATCAAAAGACAACTGAATAAAAGCAAATGCTGTCAGATATATTTAATTTTGCATATACAGCACACATAATAAAGTCACTGCACTGTGTTGCATGTAGACCTGGATGTAGACACAGGAAGGAAATGCTATTGTGGTCTTCTTATTGTGGGAAGCAGCAAAAATATCACCTGATATGACAGTCCCAGGACTTCCCCTGCTGATCCTCTTTTCACACACACAAAGCAAACAACCCAGTATCCAAAATAGAGACTGGCCTTTTCCCCAGACTTATTCTGTGTTTGCCTTGGAACATATCTGAACAGTGATTGTACCCTGATCTTGGCTGTTTTTCATATTAATTTTTAATATATTGACGTTATGAGCAACACACATGTCAAGTTAACACTGACAAATATAATTGCCTGCTTCAACAGATTCCATTAATGAATGAATTGGTTGTTTTCTCACCAATAGGTCAATCTTACTGTAGATTAAGTGAAGCTTTTAAATATTGCTAATCAGAGTAGGATTATTGCATTAAAATGGCAAGCTTTTATCTAACCTTGTAGTAACATCTGCTCTGGATAAGCAAATTAGGCCAAACCAAGACAAAGCAATGACTATACCTCAGTTATGCAGCTGAGGGTTGGGCAGCAGGGGGTCTGTTAATAATTTCCTTCCCATGGGAGAAACAAAATTCAAGCAAAACAACAGGGCAGGTTAATGACTGTTTTGATAGGCTTTAAACAATGCTCTGACTGCTGTTATCTTTCATTTACAGAAACTGGGGCACCACCCAGGTTTAGGGTACTGCTAGCCAAGGGTTCCAGCCTATACAATAATAGACCTTTAATAGATTAATAGACAGCATCATTCCTTTATTATTTTTGTCTGTAAAATCTTAGTCTGGTAAGGCTTCATAAAAAGCTAGCCAGACATATAAACTGGCATATTTGGATAAATGATTCAATGTAAATATACTGAATTTCACAGTGGAAAAAAGCATGAGATCGACATAAAATGCAAGCATAAAACAGAAAAACAATACATTAATCATTTTTATGATTATAGTTAGTTAAAATGTAGTTAGCTTGTTTGCAAAAAAATCTACCAGTTTATTGTTTGGTATGGTGGTGCAGCAGGTAGCATTGCCACTTGACAATTTCAGGGCTGACAGTTCCAGTTCAGATAACCTTTAAAATCCCTTAATTCAAATCTTTGGTCACTGAAAAATGAGACTTGTGCAGTTTCCCTGCTGTATTGCCCCCAATGTCAGTGTTGTAGGCAAGCATTTGTGCCAGCATAGACATCACTGACTAGATGACCACAATCTGGCCAAATTCTTATGATGTGAAGCACATGGTTCAGACCCACTAAAACCCTGTATATTACCTAAGAAGACAGAAGACATCAGGATCAAGAGATAGCATTGTGGTGCCTAGCAATGAATAGAAACATCATCAGGGCCTTTTATACAAATGGGAGAATGTCATGATTGCAGATTTAGAGCCAGCTTTAGTAATTTTCTGTACCAAAGTTATCAAGCAAGTGTGGCTCCAAGACACACTCACAGTGTGTTGAAATATTGTCAAATGTTGACATTTGATATTAATTTATGATTCATGTTCTACTTTTAATTTTAATTGGAATGTTAGTCTAAAACAGGTGGTGTGTTTTATTTTTAATTCAGTGTATTTGTTAAACTTCCTAATTAGGACAATGTACTGATTCAAAATGGCAGGATGTACTTAACTCCTGTTACCAGGATTTACCACATCTCCTGCTGCAATAGTGACCTCTCACTCAAGTAAACACAGAGTAATCTGGGACAAAGGGATTTTCAAAGGTCAGCAGGATTCAAATAGTACAGCCAAAGGGCTCAGTTAAACCAACTTGTCCTGGCAGCTCCTATCAGCTCACCTCCAGACCATAAAACAGCACTCAGATTCTCTACAGAATTCTCTACAGAATCTTTGTATTTCTTTCCAGATGGCTGGGAACTGAAAAGTAGTTCAGAGGCAGTGACATGTTAATTCTTCAAAATAGTACAAATTATTAAAAATGTTACTTTGTAAGCTTTTCATCTACCATTTTCTTCATGCTGCAATATGGAATATGGATCAGATTTTTAAACCATACATTTTATAATCATATCCATGTAAGTTTTCAGCATAAGTTTGATATGTGTCCACAGGTCCAGCACTGAACTTGTAAATTGTTTGCTTTACAATCACTGTGTTTAAAAAATATTATTTTACTTATGTTCTGCCAAAGCACCTAACCTATCAGAGGCTGGAGGAGCAGATCCAGACAGAGTGAAAGGCCAAGTTTAAACCAAACCAGCCAGTATATAATGAACATACTCTGTGAGCATCTTTTTATGGTAAGACAATATGCCTGTTGATTGATTAATACTGAAGTTTTGTGTTTTCTTTGATAAATATAATATGGAAAAAATTGTAAAAGTTTTTTACAAAAAATTGTATTTATATTTATATAATTATCACTTTAATTTATATAATTATATTTATTACAAAGGTGCAGAGTAATTTAATGCACTAAGAGTATGATGATTATATGAATACACGTAATAGTGAATGTTTTCTGTCCTGGAAGTACTGGATTACATTTTATATGAATTAATAATGTGGCCTCAGTGCCTCTCTGCCCATGCACTGCAACAAGTAGCTTTTTAAACAATAGTAAGTGGGATTAGAAAGGCCAAAGTCAGTAGGAAATGCTATGTGATGCTGATGGATTTGGAAAATGTGTGTGAAGATTGGACAGGAAGTCTGGTAAGGCCCAGCAAGCAAGGCCCTGCGAGTCCTCGATAACCCCTTATTAAAAGCTCTGCCAGTAAGACCACATGACCTGAAGCTGCATATCCTGTGACGCAATCTCCCTAGGAGTGTGCTTGGACTGGAGCCAAATTTTCCATCATAGAACTGGGAAAGGAATGGAGACATGTTGACTCAATTAAGCATAAACTGTGCTAAAAGCTTAGCCCAGTCAAAGAGCACAAGAGGGTGTGGTTATGCAAGTTTTTTCTTAATAGGAAACTTGACACTTTTAAGCATGTTTACATTATAGAAATTTATACAATGCCTGAACAGGATTTAAACATGAACTGAACAATCCATTGACAAAAAAGTGTATGTCACTGAGAATGAGTCTGTGGATTGTGTCCAAAAGAAAATGCAGCCAGCAAACAAGCATTCATCTGCCTTCTAGACACAGTTTACAATTCATGGATATTTACAGTGGAAATAACTTTTCTTGGCTACTGCTAAAAGTGATGTCCATGACCACAATAAAATTTTCATGTAGAATTATATACTTTTAATATTTGTCTATAGAATTGTGTAATTCAGTTACACAATTAACAGTTAATTGAGTATTTCAGGTTCAAATGGAGTTTCTTTAAAATGTAGCTAATGTGTTTATATATTGACATGTAAGGTGTGAAAATTCAAGACAAAGCCAGGATGGATGCAAAAAGGAAAGAGATGGACATTCTGAGCAACAGTATTGCTGCCTATGCTCACATAAAAGGTATATTATTATTAGTAGTAGTAGTAGTTGTTGTTGTTGTTGTTGATCAATATATGATCTATTACACTTTATCAACTAGTATACTATATGTTACAAGTTCAGCTAAATGAATATATTTTCACCTTTCAGATAATCCTGAGAAGTTTGGCCTCTACTTTGTCATTGGTGTGTGTTTTGGCTTGGTGCTTACTCTCTGTCTGTTAGTAATACGAATTTCTTGCAAGCCTCGGACTACTCCTGCACCACCCACTCCAGAGAGAAAACAGCTGAAGGACTTTTGTGAAGATGATGAAGATGAAGATAGTGATGAGGAGGAGGAGGAGGATGAGGAGGAGAATGAGGACAAAGTAGGAGATGTTGAGGCTATTATTACCAACTGCAGTACAGAGATTCCCATGGGCAACCACCACAGCACATTGGATGGAAATGTGAATGTGTTTACCTCAGCAGAGGAACTGGAACGAGCCCAGCGCTTGGAAGAGAGAGAAAGGATCATCAGGGAGATCTGGAGGAATGGACAACCAGATATCTTGGGCACAGGAACTGGCACCATTGGAAGGGTGCATTACTATTAACACTCATTAGAACTGAATGTGGTCTCTGCAAAAGACAAAAGAAAATTTTGGACTCTGTATTTAGAGTGTCCAAGCCCACATGTAGAACAGTGGCAAGCAGACTTACTGCACATGTGCATACTTTGGTGCTATGTTGTACAATGAGGAGTTTACCCTAGTAGAGAAGATAGCCATTTTTAAATGCACTCATAAGAGTCCCCTAAAGTTTTTCAGGGTTGAGAATCAGGTTTTGTAAAACAGGTTTTTGTATTTTCTAGTGGTTAGCCATTTGCACAACTTCATAGGCCTTTTTCCCATTTTTTTATTATTTTACACTTTCTGCCTTTCCTTTTGTGTAAATAATGTTTTTAGTATTATGCAAAGTCTTATATTACATCAGTAAATTCTTATATCACATCAGTGCATTTATGCTGACATCAGAGCCCTGTCACTGGCATTTCATTTTTATGTTCAACATATATAAGTTACAACGAAGCTTTAAACGAAGCTTAGGCAATTTGGTTTATCATGTAATCTATCAAATACCAAATGTTCTATCACTGCTATTGTATTTCATGCCATCAAAAGATGAGACACTGCTTAAGTTAACATTTCTATATGGGCCAAAATCACAGTGCCCTCATTGTGAACAGACTAATAAATATTCTTATATTACTATTCAGTCTGTAAGTTATAAATCAACCTCAATTTTCAGTTCAATTAATTTTTATATCATGCTTTTAACAATAGACATTGTCCCAAAGCAGCTTAACAGAAATATAGAATCCAGATTCAAAAGGGAACCCATTCTCATATGGGTGACACAAGCTAGTGTATAATAAATAAATAAATAATCCCTTCTATAACTGTATGCTATATAGTATAAATGTGCAGTCGTGTAACAATTCTAAAAGTTAATTACATCTTTAACATGAAGTCTATTTTGTTAGAGCTATCAATTGTTCACTGATGGTGACTTGACTAATTAAGTGGAAAGCTGTTCATGACAATTGCAGTCCCATCATAGGTAAACTATTCCAGTTGCAGTCCAAAACCAAATTCATGGTGTCTAAGTGCATTTTTAGGCTGTCCATCATGGTGTTCTTTAGGCTGTCCATGTGAGGCCATCCTCAGCAGCAACAAGTTATTTACAGATGATGAGATCTCCATCAGGCAGGTCTGGAGAGCATAAGGAGTTGGGAGCACTGGTATTTTCTACTACATGCCTCTTTCATGTAGTAGTTATAGAAAAGGTACATTGTGTACAAGCGGGGACTTCAGTAAGACTATCTATGACAGCATAATTAAAAGGACTAGCCAAAAGGTAGCACAGACATGTGGTGCCCTGGCACATAAAGTATCCAACCACAACAAACCTGAGTAGATCACTCTATTCCCATGAATGTTAGGACTCAGCCAATTCCCTCTTCAGCCGCTAGAGGGAATCAGGACGCAGTTCCCTCTGCAACCTCTGGGGGCAATGTAGTCATGAATAGGACTACAACATGTCGTGCCACCAGTGGAAGTCAAGGGACTGCAAGGCCCAGAGAGACCTTGGATAATCAGGGTTGACGAGCACCTGGCAGCTCACGCATTTAAGCGCCTCTGAGCAAGATCTCCTCGTCACACCCTCTCTCTATGCTTGTGAATGCATGCAACAGTCTTAGGGAAAGCTGGTAAGCGAGAAACGCTAGGTTTTGAGCTCGTAGGCCGCCAGGCCGAGGTAATCTGAGGCAGGGCTAGAATTAGCCGTGGTGTGACCCGCTCTTAATCTTCCGGCATACGCCGGCTATATTTTCTTCCTCCCTCTCCTCTTTCCCTAAGCCTTCTGTCCGTGTCTCACTATTGCGAGGCACACATGCTTTCCCTTCTCGGCTACTTCCGGGTTGGAGTCTGTAGCGGTGGAGCGTTACCACGCACAGTTCTGATTCGTTTGGCCTGTATGTATTTATTTTTGGGTTTGCTCTAAGGAGAAGATATATATCTAGAAATTAAAAAAGAGAGGAAAAAAAGAAAAGAAAAAGAAAGAAACAAAGTTTGAAAGAGAAAAGAAAGCAAAAGACCTTTCCTTTTACTCCTTTTAGGAGAGGGTTTATTTGCTTTTTGGTTCTCCCCTTTTTTCCCTCTATCCCTATGTTTCAGTCTTCACTTGTGTTTTTCCTTTCCAGCCCTTATGAGGTGACCTGTGCTTAACAGCCACCAAGCCTGCTTAGCTCACTCAGTTAAGCCAGTATGTTAAAACACCCAGGGAGCTGGGTTTGTGGCTCACCTGAGCCTACTTGGACAAACTCGCACCAGTGTTCAGAAGCACACAGACCACCTCTATTATTCGTTGGGCCATTGGTTATCAGTTTATTTGTTGAAAATATGCTTGGGCTGGCCCACCCACCTCTCAGTTATTCCCTCAAGTTTAGTTTTGGTTCAACATCGCATTTGGGTCCGCTACCCCACTCATAACAATGAACCCTTCAGATATACACCTTTACCTGTGAGTTGAGGGAAGGACCCAAGTGCAGGCAGCTGGGCTGTTATATACCAGCCTACTAAGGAGATGTACAGTACTATGCAAAGGTGCTGTAAACTAAGAATGCCTCCAAAAATGGAAGTGTTAATAGTTTATTTTTATCAATTTACAAAATGCAAAGTGAGGGAACAAAAGAAAAATCTAAATACAATCAGTATTTCGTGTTACTACCGTTTGCATTCAAACCAGCATCAATTCTTATAAGTACATTTGCAAAAAGTCAGGGATTTTGGAGGATTATAGTCAGGTGCATGATCAACCAAATATACCAAACAGGTGCTAATGATCATCAATTTCACATGTAGGTTGAAACACAGTCATTAACTGAAACATAAACAATGGCTCTCCCAGACAAAGATTTCAAAGCAGACTGGGATTTTAAGATGTACTGTTCAAGCTGTTTTGAAGACGCACAAAGAAACAGGCAACACTGAGGATCGCAGTGGTCGGCCAAGGAAACTTAATGAAGCAGATGACAAACACATCAAGCTTATTGCCCTTAAAAATTAGATGTCCAGAAGCACCATCAACTCAGAACTGGCAGAAACCAGTGGGGCCCAGGTACACCCATCTACTGTCTGGCCAGAAGTGATTTTCATGGAAGAGTTCAGCCAAAAAGCCATACCTCTGACATGGAAACAAGGCCAAGTGACTCAACTATGCATGAAAACATAGGAACTGTGGTGCAGAAAAATGTCAGCTGGTGCGCTAGACTAAAAAATTTGAAATATTTGGCTGTAGCAGAAGGCAGTTCTCTGCCGAAGGGCTGGAGAGCAGTACAATAATGAGTGTCTGCAGGCAACAGTGAAGCATGGTCGAGGTTCCTTGCTTGTTTGGGCTGCATTTCTTCAAATGGAGTTGGAGATTTGGTCAGGATTAATGGTGTCCTCAATGCTGAGAAATACAGACAGATACTTATCCATCATGCAGTATGACCAGGGAGGCAATCTGATTTAATGTGAAGAGTAAGAGATAGAAGAGTCCCTGTAAAATTACCTTGGGCATGAGCCCTACCCTGTGGTCACACTCCTACAAAAGTTTGACAGTGAACCTCATGTCATAGCGTTACGTTACAGGTAAAAATGGTCAAAAATGGTATGTGTGATCTTTTCTATGTGAGGTAGCTAAGAAACCATAACGTCCAATTACTTATGTCCCAGGAAATTAAGGGAATCTGTATACAAAGGTCTATGATTCACAAGTTGAACACCTTCATATTTTGATATTCTATTTATTTTAGTAATAATACATGATGACATCATTCTTGCTATGAACAAGATGCATCTATGCCTTATTTAATAATAATCACTTAATCATCCCTTCTGAGAACTACGGACATGAATTGTAATGTATGGCTGGACTGAAGTAAGTGCAGAGTTCAAGCTTCATTGTAATTATGTGTAACACCAATGAGTGAACAATAAATTGCAGATCAGTCTTAGAATGATATACTAAAAATTTAACTCTTCCAATCTGAACCTGAATTTGTCTGTTATGGATGAAACCGAGAGCCATTTATTTTTTAATAATATTTAAAAATAGTATTCATCAATTCATTGTTTCATCTTTAGTAACTTTTTATACTAATCTTAACTTAGGTGGAGCCATCTCAGGGACATGGTGCCAAATTTATTGTGCCACAATTCTATAGCAGTAATATACACAAAAAATAAGTTAAAAGTATTCCTAATTGTTGTAATCTAAATAAGATTAATGGTAAACTTAATTAAAAAAAAATGCTGGATTTAGTCCCAACATGTGATAATGTGGTTTTGGCAAATTGTTATTAAATATTTACCCTGATCATCTGCCCAAAAAATTTGCCCAGTACACTAATTAACTTTTTCACAAAGACTCAATTTAGAACTAACAGTAACTGTGTTATCTGTCTAAGACAGCACTAAATACAATCCTGAATGGATCATATGCTTGTTGTGATCTTGTGGAAATGGTCTGGGATGTGTTCCATTTATTACATTTGTCATTACATTTGTAATGTGAGCTGTATGGGTTTTATTGTTGTTGTAGTTGTTACTATACACTTGGCAATGATGTAGAGTAAAAGGTGTAGAAGGGGAAGATGGGAATGGGGATTTATTATTGGAAGTCTGAAGTTTCTGTAAAATCTGTAATTGAATTCACTTGAAGCTTTATTTAACAGACAAAAACATTAAGATTTTCAGTGGTTTCAGTAATTAACATAATTATATTTGTTAAATATAAAAAAAAAATTAGAAATTGATTCCTGCAACACTTAAAGTTGGGACAGAGGCAAAATAAGACTGAAAAGATTATACCATGTAGTAACATTGGAAGCAACATACAAAACAACTGATAAATGCCACCCCCTTGATGTGACCAAGGAGTATTACAACTGGTTAAAAAATAAAAGCATGATCAGTCTGCAGTACAAGCTACATTAATTACAACCCCAATTCCAAAACAATTGGGATGTTGTGGAAAAGGTAAATAAAAACAGAATGGAAGGATTTGCAAATATCATAAACCCTTATTTTATTCACAGTAGAACACAGAACACAGATGTTGTAAGTGAGACATTTTACCATTGCATGAAAAATATTAGCTCATTTTTCAAAAAAGTTGGGACGGGGCAGCACAAGGCTGGAAAAGTAAGTGGTATAAATTTAAAAAAAAAGGGTGCAGAAGCATTTTGCAGCTAAGCAGGTTAAATGGCAACAGGTCAGTAACATGACTGGGTATAAAAAGAGCATTTCAGAGAGG